>JAOQMP010000208.1:33920862-33931678 GCA_027563575.1 Erythroxylum pedicellare | reverse complement strand
GAAATAAATATATTAAAATTTAAAATATTTATAATTTCAGTTCTAATATAAAATTTTATATATAAGTTGTTTTATAATTTTAAAATTATTTAAAATAATATTAATTAATACAAATATTGTATGGGCACGAAATATTTGATATTTAATTTAACCCCTTAAAATATTATTATAATTAAAAAAAAAGGAGTCAGGTCTTTATCCACTCCATTGAAACTCTCTCATGGAGCAATTGAGTGAATAACAAACTACACACAGATAGCGACAGATCATGTTTAGTCTTTCGACGGTGAGTATACCTCCGAATCATGCGTTCCGAATCTGCAAATCCAGCTTCTCCGGCATCCAAATCGGTCACAAATGCCGACTGCCAGTTCTCCAACAAATGGAAACGCCATTGTCGTCTTCCAGAAACCCTTCAGCTGCTGTGGTAATGATGGAAAAGAGACAAGAAGAACTGAACGAAATCAGGTCCAAGACCACCGAGGAGATTAATGAAGAAGTTGTTGATCTTAAAGGCGAGCTTTTTATGCTCCGCCTTGAAAAATCGGCTCGCAACGAGTTCAAGTCCAGCGAGTTTCGTCGCATGCGCAAAAGTGTGTGTACTACTTGATACCCTTTTCGAGCCCTTTTTGATGTTTACGGATTTATGTTGGTTGGAGTTGGTAAAATGTGAAATTTCAGTTCTGGGTTTTGCCTTCTGTGTACTCATTTGGACAGTCGCTTGTAGTTTGTCTGCTCTGCTCGTATCTTTTTGTGGTTTTAGTAAAAGCTTGATTACATTGATCTTAATAGGCAATACTGTTATGTGACATTTGGCATAAAAAGTTGGAAGTGATTACATGCTCTGTGCTCATTCTCAAGCCATTTGGTTAGTAGAAGTATCGATAATATTGGCTTGAGATTGTTTTGGTTTGAGCAAGACCAGTTTGTGCAGAATGAAGATTTACATTTCCTTCTATTACTTCGAGTCTCTGTTCGATTTCTGCCGATTTGGTTGCTGAATGCTGGAAAGGGGAAACCTTAATGTCTGTTGATACTAGTGCATGAAACTAAATGCTGTGGCTTTCGTTTTTCGGGGGAAGAGGGGGTGTAGGAAGTGTGAGTGTGCGACCATTTGTCTTAGCTTTGCGGTTTTGCTTTTAAATTTTCTTATTGTTGACATTTTCTTGATGCTATTATTTGAGGAATTTTTACGTGTTGGTTCATAGTCAGATTGCTATTTGGGATGTGCAGGGGTCACATCTTACTTTATGTTTATGGAACAAAAGTGTGTTGCTTCTTGTTTAGAGGAGAAAGTGGATCAAACTGGACCTTACTCTGAGGTCCGCTCTATAGATGTCGAGGACAGAATTTGAGCTTTGTGCATGATTAAACTACATACTGTGATTGCCACCCGTCTCAGATAAAGATGATCCGTGTCCTAATTTCATGATCTGTGTTTTTCTTTTGTCAATTTCTCCAATTTGTTTCCATCTTTCAACTACTTTGATCAAATCTTCTGCTGATATTTATTCTCATACCTATTGTATCTGTGTGGTATTTGACCATGAAGCTCTGCACTTATTTGTCTCATGGTTTTAAATCAAAACTACAGATTGCTCGAATGCTTACTGTTAAGAGAGAGAGAGAGATTGCGGAGGGGATAAATAAGAGGCTGTCGAGAAAGCTCGACCGGCAATGGAAGAAAGATATTGTTGTCAGACCACCTCTGTCTTTGAAGAAGTTGCAAGAGGAAGAGGCGGCTGCTGTTGCTGCAGAAGCTGGAAAATCTGCATGAGGCATCCAAGTAATTTTCCATAGCAATGGAAGAAAAATATTGTTGTCAGACCACCTCTGCCTTTGAAGAAGTTGCAAGAGGAGGAGGCGGCGGATGCTGCTACTGCGGAAGCTGGAAAATCTGCATGAGGCATCCAAGTAATTTTCCATGAATTTCGTATACCTTTGCGATCTGGCAGTAGTAGCTAACATTATGGCCTGATCTTTGTGTTGCACCAAAACATTTTTCTCTCTGTATAATGCAATCTTTGTGGTTTTGTTTCATTATCAAATAAATGTATCTTGGTTTCTTTGATCGAGATACATATCCTCGATCGTAAAAATTGGTTCTTGATGATATCTTTACGAATTGTGGCTTGAGTTCGAGTTCGATCCGAAGTACGAGCCGATCAAGCCCGACCCAAAGTTAATGAACAAGAGTTAAGGTTGTATTGAAACTATAAAAACTATAAAACGCCGTCGTTTTATCAGGTTAGCTACACTGTACCCTGCAATCGTCTTCTTCACGGGTAGATTAGTTGTAGCCATGGAAGAAGAACTCCGAAGCAAAGCGACGACGATGGAGGCCACCTTACGGAAGAAGCAACAAGCCATGCTCGATCGCCTAGAAAACCGCCACCAAAATCGCCCCAAATCCACCATCACCGACGACTCTACTTCCTCCTCAGCAGCATTCTCCTCCAAGTTCTCCGACTCCAAACGCTCAGTCGAGTCCCAACTCGCTGAATTACCCACACTCTCCGACCCATGTCACCTCAAATCTCGTCTGGCCGAAATCTCCTCCGAAATCTCCTCCCTTGAGCAGCTCGTGGCCGAGAGCTCCTATTTTCTTCCTTCCTATGACCTCCGGGCCGCTCTGAAATCCATCTCCGATCTCAAACAATCTCTCGAGAACTTAACCTCCGAACTTCTCCCCAAGAAGAAGTTCTCATTCAAAAACAAATCCGCATCCAAAAACGTGCATACCGAGCCTCGAGAAACAGCAAAGGCCGAGAAGTCGAACCCAATCATCACTATCCCAGACTCGCCGGGATTCAGAACCAAGCAAAACGAGGTCTTGACGAAGAATTTCAGAGGTTCTGAAATCGGCGAGTTTACGATCTCTGATCTGGACTCCTGTGAAGTGAGGCTGATTGGGTCCGTTCGTGCGGTTTTCATTAATAGGCTGAGAAATTGTAAGGTTTACGGAGGGCCGGTTACGGGGTCGATATTGATGGAGGATGTTGAGAACTGTGTATTTGTACTGGCGTCGCATCAGATTAGAATACATTGCGCAAAAAGGTGCGATTTTTACGTGAGAGTGAGGAGTAGACCCATAATAGAGGATTGTGGGGGTTTGAGATTTGCTCCTTATTGTCTAAAGTATGATGGGATTGAGGATGATTTGAAGGAAGCTGGTCTGGATGAGGAGAGTGGGAATTGGAGCAATGTTGATGATTTCAAGTGGCTGAGAGCGGCGCAGTCTCCAAACTGGTCAGTTTTGGATGAAGGTGAGAGGGTTGAGAGCATTGAAATCGAAGTCTTGGATAATGGAAATGGGAAGGGCTAAGCTGTCGGATTTTGTGCCATTGTTCTAGATTCCAAGGTACAAACTTTTTGTTTATGGTTCATTCATATTTTGCAAAATTAATGTGTTCTAGAACAGTAGAGAATTGATGCAAACATGCTCTTTGAGTCGATTTTTGGCAAATTGAAACAGATATTACTTGTACAAGTATATATCTGAAGTCTCCAAAAGGGGTCTGCCTGTGGAGCATGATTCTTTTATTCTCTTGATGTTTCACCATTCGCAGTCTAGTATTGTCCCATGTTGATCTGTTTGTTCAAAATCATGGAGAGAATGTGGATTGTGCCTGAATTTAAACTTTGTTGAATGGTCACAGCTGCATTTATATGATCTTACTCTTAAAGCTCGCAAGTTCTCTGTTAATTTGGTCTAGATGAAAGCATTCCATGAATGGTGTGAAAAGAAACTGTGGCCATCTCTATGTGTACAGTACCTTTCCTTGGCGTCCATGATTGTGTATATGCTTTTTGGTGGTTAAAGTCAAATGAAACTAGAGAAACCTCTGTAATTTACAGGTGATTTACTATGCAAAAGATTACTACAGGTAGTAGGAGGTGCAGTTGTGAGATATTTTTTATGGTTGAAATCTGCAAAACGAGGGATTTGAATTGCTTTTGATGAAGTATGTGTGATACAACTGCTAAATTCAATTTTCGAAGTTCTCGTGGAGGCATCATATTTCAGCTTGATAAAGAGTTCACATTCTTGTTTGCAGGTCAAGAAGTATAATAATTGTGATTTCAAGATTCTGCAGTCCCCGATCTTCTTCGAGAGATCTGAAATTGAGTAAATGAGCATCATTCCTTTTGGTTCTAGTCTCTGCGCTGTATTACACACGCTCGTTTGATGGATTTGAGCATTACAGTATGTAAATGTTGATTTTGGCTTGGTCAGTTTGGTTCAGTCACCTAACATATGTATTTTGGCTAGAAGACTCACTAGCTTAATGATCTGGGAATTGTAGGCTGGCCCAAAGATGGGTTCTAAATCTGGACTTCTACTTCCTATCTGACAACTCTTATGATCTTGATCCTATTGCAACTTCTCTGGTTGGCGAAAAGTTGGCAGACCAGAGTTCTTCCACTTCAGAAAATTATAACATAATTGACTCAGTGCGAGAAAAGCATAGAAATTTAGCTGTAAGTAGGCTGGATGATATATCTTTAAACCAGCCATTAGGTGATACTGTTAAACTTTCCATGGGTATATGGATAAACTGTGAAATAAGCTCGTGACATGTTCTGCAATATCCATTTCTTGATCATCCTCTTGGCTCTAGCAAGAAAGTAGTAATGGCATCTGGCTTGACTCGGGCTTCCTTAGGTCCGAACCTGGGTTTGGTTAAACTTATTTGAACCCATTGATTTTGAGTTAGTCCAGTTCGATCTCCCATAATTGGTGGGGGTGAAAAAAAATTGTTAAAGTCTGAACTTTGGTCTGAGTTGGATCAAACCAAACTGTTGATTTCAGTACAGGTCAGGTCAGGTTAGGTTCTCATTGTTTTTGTCAGATTTATACTGAAATTTGAAAGGTTTCTGTGTCTGAAGTGGCGTCTTCGAAGGTTTCAGCTTTTCGATTAATAGGGTTTAGTCAAATATCAAATCTTTTTTTTTTTCATTGTCAAAGCTTGAGTTGACAGCAGGAACTTGTTCTGCAAGTACCACCAATCTAAAGTCCTTAACACTCATCTTTTCTGCAGTGTAAAATATTCCAAAAGTCAATCCATAGGATCCTATGCTACATTTTTCAACTTTCCAGCTATAGAATAGTTGTCTTGCAGAAAATTTTCATCACTTTGTTTGTCATGAGCAGCTCAAATTTCAGGATAGTTAGGTGAATGTGCATATGAACTTTCAGTTTAATTTGACTTGGAAGTTGGATCCGAGCAATCGTCGGAGGGTGAACCCTTATATCTAGCACTTAGAGAGTTCGTTTCTGACTTGATAACACAAATTTATGATTCCTCCAACCATGAGAGTTGCTAGCTTTCCTGCACCATTACTTGAACCGTTCCATTTGATTCCTGTTTTCTTTGTTATCCTAACTACACTATCCTGTCGTGGGATCTGCACACACGAGTCAGCTAAGGTTTCTTACTCACTCTGATGAAATTCTTATTTGATGACAACCTCTCGCTCTTCTGTTCAATGGTAGCATGGAAGGATTTGCAGAACTTGACAAGCTTAGGTATGTATCTGCAACTCATTTCTTCCAGTCCATATATCTACACCTCAGGAATGCTTTTCTAATTCTTATAGCGCTCACTTTAGGAATTTGATCTTATTATTTGTTCCATATTCATATATAATTGATAAGAAGTTTACACGATTCGAAGTTTGATCAGACTCAGGGCAAGTCCAGTCCAACTCGAATGGTTTGAAATAACTTGAAACTAGCACATCTAACTTCCAAAATAATATCACTTTAAAATCAAATAAAAAAAGATATAACGAAACCTGAATTATTTAGGCCCGATTCAAATCGGCAATTTGTCATCCTTAATCACTTAGAAACTTTTCTAATCCGGTCTAACTAAAACATATGACAACAAAAACAACAACAATTTATTGAAAGTTTTGTTGATACGCAAAGTCTAGGAAAGTTCAGTCATATGCATCTTCTAATTAATCGAGAGGTTGTTTCCGACTATTGCTAAGTCTAAATCTCAACTTAGGATCGAACCCAACATAGGAATCTTTGTCTCACTAAATTGGAAATAATTATTACTAAATATTACATGTATAAGCTAAACTAATGCTAGGAGAAAATATAAGTTAATGAACTATCAATCTCACTATCTTTCACTATCCTTAGCTGTAACTGTGATGTCATTGCCTATTGAAGTTTGGTGGAGTTGATGGGGAAAACAATTTATATAGAGCATAACACTGTGACCATATTAAAATATTTAGTTTAAATATTCATAATTATAATTAAAAAAAGATATTTTCTTCAAATCATGTGATGATGTCTTCTAGTGGGTTAATTTAATAAATTTAAGGCTAAGCCATAAGGTTGGTCATAACCGTTGGGAAAACTTGAAGCCCCAAATTTAATGTAAACAAGGTGTAATCAACAAGCTCTATGGTTGATTAGTTAAATTAGTATTAAATCAACCAAATGGTACAAACATAATCTTTTAGGTCCAAACTCGATCAAATTAAGTTTCGTTCATTAATTTCAACTCAGGTTGAACTTAATTAAATTGGGTTCGAACTGATTTATCATTTGATTCTATCTCATTCACTCCCAATTTAAAACACCTAGGTAGGTTATAGTTAAATAATTACATTAGCACTTGAGCCTATATGGTAAAAACCTATGATTAAAAAATTAGACTAGTTCGGGTAATTAAACCGTGAAAACTTTAAACCGCCTAAATTTTTGATTCGATTTTTAATTTTTCTGATCAATTTACTTGAATAACTCTTGTTGTTAAAACTATCAATTTATTAATTAATCAGTTGATTTTTATAAACTAGTCATTTTTTATAAACCAAAACAAACTAATTATTTTTATTTAAGAGTCTCTCTTTTGAATTAAACTTTAAATTAAGGACAGTATATTTCAATCTTAATTAATTTCTTCAATACTGTCCAATTTTTAACCGATTTTATAACGATTTAATACTGATTGAATCTTTTAAGCTTTAAATTTCTCATTTTATCTGTTTAATTCTAGTTTGATTTTTAAAACATTACTAAAAAGCCAGCATATAATTATGTATACGTGATTGTCATTGAAATAGTAAAGATTATGATGAAATTAGCATAATCTTCCATACCCCACTTCATTTCTTTAATCTGTTCTTGCTTGTTTTTCCTTCACCATCATCATTATCATCATCTTCTTCTTCATTTCCCTGTTAGGGTTGTTAGGCCATGAATGATTGAAAATAGTGAAGTTGGTCCACAACATACGGTTCACGTGTAATGCATCCAACGTAAGAGAACTCTTTGTTTTTTTAAACATGATTGTCCTTTTCCTTCTTTAATTAATTTCTTGATCACCCAATGTAGATGCTCTAAGTAAGTATCACTTTCACTGATTAGAGACATAATCTGAAAATTATCTTAAGCTAATCTTAATTTCTTTTTCAAGACGGCAATGGAAATATAATATTTTTTAATACTATTTTCTTTTAACTAATACAAATCAATAACTCAAAATTGATATGATTTTTTAAAAATTGCGATTATTATTATATATAATTATACTTTACAATATAATCCTGCTTGAGCTGGGAGTGGTTGGCTTGAGTCAACCCTTCTTGGCTTAATTTGATTGAGTCATCAATTTCTAAGTAAATTCCTTATTAAATTAAACAAAACAGGTCCTTAATCTCTGATCATGGTTTGGTATTTTCTTTATGAAAGTGGAAACTTGTCAACAAATTAAAGCATGATCCTTCGAATTGTGTAAGAAAACGAAGAACAGACATGCTACAACAGTTTCCAAATAAGTTGGATTTGGTTGTGCCTGGAAACAGGACGACCAGCCAACCGAATTTCGTGGCTATATATGTAATGTTTAAGCATCAGAAAGTGCCAATTTAGATGCATTGTATAGAAACTTAAAAGAAGAAGCAAAGTTAGTTATTTATTAGCTGACAATATTTTCTAATCAAACCATATAAGTTTTAAATTACAATTTACAATTTCAATCCGGAACTCAATTTGACACAATTACAATTGCACTTCTCATAATTGTATCTTTATTGTCCATAATTATCATGATAGCTTGTGATCGTAATTTAACTTATAATCTGTAGTTTAGAAGTTAAATGTGTGATTTGTATCTTAACGTTTCACAAAAAGTCGACTCGACTTTTTGTGAAACGTTAAAATAAATATTATACTATGAATTAATATCTAAATAAATTATTTTTAAAATTAAATGTAACCTAATATCATAGAGAATGATAAAGACTAAATTAAAATTGTCTGAAAAATATTAAATAGCGGAATTAAAATCTTGTTTTGGAAGTGAGGTCACTTACACACTTGTAAGTGATCCATCCTACAAGGAACCCTAATTGAGGAAGGCATCTGATCAAGGACCACTCTTCAACCTAGCTTTTCGTAAGCTAGGCGTTAATGGGGTTTTCTTCTTTTGTCTTTTTGTATATTTTAATGTTCCTTTTCCATAAACCCATTGTCGAGCTTTACAAGTAAAACCTATGCCGACAAAAAAAAAAAAAAAAGAAGATAAAAGATAAGTGATGGAGAAAAGAAAAAAAAAGGGCAATCGATGTGAAGCTTTGGTAGGAGTTTAGGTTAGAAAATGACTTAGCTTATGAAATAAGTAAATGACGACTCACTAAAAGACTTTAGGTTTCAAGATCAATGCTAAATTACAAATTATAAAGTAAATTATGATTAGGATATTATTAATAACAGGAGCTAATATGAACATATTACGATTAATTATAATACCATTATTATAATTATAAATAGTAATGATTAAAAAACTTAACTGATTCGATCGGTTCAATCGTAAAAATTTTAAATAATTGGCTAATTTTTCAATTCGGTTTTAAAAACTTATTAATTTATTAATTAATCAATCGATCTTCTTTATAAACCCGAAATAAATTAGTTAAATTTTATTTAACAATTTCCTTTTTCAATTAAACTTTAAATATTAGTTAAACCTGAAACTTCTTGTCTTATCGGTTTAAATTCCGATTAGATTTTTAAAATATTGATTATTACTAATTTTAAAAAAATGATATTTTCCTTTGTACTTAGCTTAAATAGCTATACTATTAATCTTTTTGGAGTCAAACTTTTAAGGTAATCAAAGATCATTTTAGAGTCGTTTACTTATAATTTGCCATCAAAACGTTTTGCAATTAACATTAAGAACAAGGATTTAACTGAAGAGTACCAGTGATTATCATTATCATAATTAATAAAAAATATTTTTTATAAAATAATTGCAATTTGGACCATTATTGGAATAATTACGATTTTCACATCTTGAAAATGAAAAGTTGCTTACTCTAAAAGAAAGAAACAAATCCCATAGATTTAGTTCTATGATTCTTGCAAGAGTAGTTACAGGAATTTGATTATTCAGCTTTAAGGGTTAAAGAAGAAGAAGGGAGGAGGAGGAGGAAGAAGAAGGTCTTGTAGGTTTCAAAGGTGTTGGAGTTTTCTGTGTTTGCTGTACCAACTTCTCCTCTAACAAGCTCCCTCACAGGTCAAACAGGTCACATTCCTCCCATGTCCTTTTCAGTTTTCTGTTAGTTAAGTTCTGCGATCAAACCAATGTTGAGTGTTTTGACAACCATGATGCAGAAAACACCATTTCTGATTATGTGTTTACCTTACCTTCTATTTTGAAAAAGACGTAATGGTATAAATTACATGTTTGGAATGAACCATTTTATAGGTCAATCACTCCACTTAAGCTGTCTTTGCTCCTATTCAACCATTCATTTCGAATTCATCTATGAATTGTAATTTCCTTTATCATAACTCAATCTCGTAAGAAGTTTTAACGATTGTCTGTAAATTATATGTTTCGGAGTATGTTATGTTATAAATTATCAATTTAAAGTTAAAATTAAGTGATAACCTTAATCTAAGTGATACATAGAATAATTAATATGTCTGTACTTCTATTCGATCATTCTTTTTAGATTCATTTGTTAATTCTAATTTCCTTTATCACGACTCAACCTCTAATTTCTTAAATTAGAAGATTCATCTAATTTTTGTCTTTTTATATGAAAATTACGTATTTTAAATAAATTACTTTACGAGCTAACCCGAATGAAAATAAATTGATAGTTTAATTAATCTAAGTGATGCGTGAAGTAATTCATATGTCTTGGCTCCTGTTCCACCATCCAAATAATTTGTGAATTGTACCTTCCTTTGCCACGACTCAACCTTTAACTTCATAAATTGGAGGACCCCTAAGAAGTTTCACCATTACACCATCCCTTTTCATGATCTAGATATGCATATCTACTAATAATTAATATAAGACAAAAAGAAAAGTTAGGAGGAACTTAATCTTCATGTTTCAAATGCTTGCAAATGATCATAGTTATGGTTCTAATGTTGCAATATAGCTTCAATCATCAATTTAATTAAAGTGTTATTGCCCAATTGGTTGAATTTTTGGAAGGTAAACAAACATTTTTTTCTACCGCAAAAGTTTTTTTTTATAAAATAAGCGTTTGACTATAAAATAAAAAGATCTTTTTTAGTAGATATAGTTTTTTTGACAACTAAAATACAACTTTTTAAGAAAGCACAAATTTGGAGCTTCTAAAAAAAGTACTTTTTCAGGTAGATTTTTCATATCAGTTAATGAGTTTATTTTGTAGTCTCTTTTATCCTTATGTTTTACAAATAATTCCCACAATATTCATAACACATTTTCACGTTTATTTTGAGATTTATATAATATTATTTGACTTTTTATATGTTTTAATATTTATTTTTTATATTAGTTTT
>JAOQMP010000208.1:33869964-33884961 GCA_027563575.1 Erythroxylum pedicellare | reverse complement strand
AATGTATTAAATAAATGATGGAATAATAAAGGATTAAAGTTGTATATTAAATAGTTAGATAGAAATTGATGCAATTGATAATCTGGAAAGGCAATATAACTTGAATATAGAAAGATAAAGATCAAGTTAATGTAATGGTTGAATAATAAATAAATTAGCGATGAAACAAGAACATCTAATAATTGCATACCTTTGTCTCTTTGTATGCTTGAACGTCAATCCTTAGACTTAAAAGCAGAGAGAGCATTGGTAAGAAACTAAGAGAAATTTTTATTTCATGTTCGAGCAAATGCTCGGAAGCTACATTATATAGACAAATGAAAAGGAAAAAGGCCAACTATTATGGTCGACAAAAGCTAAAGAAAAAGCTAAAAGATTCCCTGACATCTGTTAGATTCCCTAACATTTGACAAAAGTAAAAGCAAAAAGAAAAGATAAAAAGTAAAGTTCTGAAAAACATAAAAGAAAGATACTAAAGTAACGAAATATGGTTGCCCATCTAGCCTACATCTTTGTTAACTAACCATCCATCTGGCCTACATCCTTGTTGAATTATTCTTCAATAATTGCGTCAATTGAGTTGATGTCATCTGTCTGGGTAGTGGATGGACAATATTTGCATTTGTGTTCAGGATGAGGCTGAAGTTGATGGCATAAGGCATATTTCCATGATGCTGAAAGGTCATTGAAGATACCCTCCATAGTTGTAAATGGATTCATGAATTGTTTGATAATTTGTAGAGCATCTAGAGTAATTGCTGCTTTATACGAAGAGATCATGACTTGATTGAGTCCTTTGTAGTTGATTTTAACTGATGATTCAGGGGTGATTCAAGCTGCCTGAATAAAGACGCCTTTGATGCATTGGAGGTTAAATTGATTGATTAACTCCCATTCAAATGGATGATTGGGTGGTTCATCTAGAGGTGGATAAGTGCCATTGCTTATTCCTATAGTGAGGAAAGCAATTCTAGATAATTTGATATTTGCATCTTTGATGGTTTCATGTTCCTTGAAAATTGGATAGTTGTTAAAATTTTTGATAAAAATTTCTCCATCTTTGGCAAAGTGGTCTTTGTAATTCTTCACAGCTTGGGTAAATCTAGTCGGAAATCCTGAGAGTAACTGTAAGTTGGTGAGATAAATTGTATCTATGAGTCCATTCTGGAAAAAGAGATAAGTGGTTAATGGATCTGCTTCGGGAAAAATGATGGCTTTGGGTCTATATTTGACTCGATTTTGTGGATAATATTGAAAGATTTTCTGGTCTTTGATCCATGTGTTTAAAGATTAGAAACAATCATAAAACATTTCGAAAGTTTCCTTCCTTCTATTTGGATGGCTTTTGAAGGTACTAAGTTAATACGGTCCATGTTGATAGGTTTAGCCAAAGATTTCATTCTGGTTTCAGAGATGGGTTTTTCTAAGGCTTGTTTGTATTGCGGTTTGAGAATAGGGTTTTTGAATTCTGCTAAAGATTGTTCAGCTTCTGCTTTAGATGAAAAGCTTTTATGTAAAATACCTGATTGTCCAGTGATGTGTACAGCTACCTTGTGCCATTCATCGTATAAACCTGCCATTGGTCCATTATAGATAACATAAGTCTTGGATTCAACTGTATCCTTTTGCTTCTGAGATCCAGTTGGGGTTGTTGGTTGAATTGTTGGGACTATTGTTGTCTGAGTAAGTTACTGAGGAGTAATCAAAGGAATGGTAATGGTTATAGTTGTAGTAGTGGCATTGGTAGAAGGGGTTTGGTCCTTGGTATTGTGTTTCAATAATTGGATAGTGGTTCGAAGCTGATTTATTTCCTTAGTAATGGTTCCAAATTGATGTTGTAGATTGATTAAATCTATTTCCTTTTGTGCAAGTGCTTCTTCAAGACTTAAAATTGCTACTTCCATTCTCTGGTTAAAATATCTGCAAGAAAATTGTTAGTAGATTTGATATACTGAATAGTAAATTGGTATTGGTTGAGCTCAAATTGCCATCGAATAAGACGTCCTTGATTGTAATTGGTTTTTATATTGTAGCGAATAAATCCACATAAATATTTGGAATATGTTTCTATAATGAATTCAACTAGAAATAGATCAATACGTCATTTTCTCAAAGTTTTGAGACAGGCGAGTGTTTTCTTTTCATGTATTAGATATTTATATTCAGTGAGATTGAAAGTCCTATTTATATATTTGCAAAATAAATACTTATTTTGATTGAGAGGTTTTGCTAAAAGACAACCTGCCCATGTATCTATGCTGGCATCAATTTGTACCAGTAGTGTATCCATAGGAAGATAATTATATAGAACAGGTAGATCTGTGCAAAGTGCTTTTAAATTTTGTACAGCATAAGTATCATCATGGTTCCAAGTCCATTGAACATGTATCGCATATGCACGTATTATTTAAATGCCATAAAGCTTTTCTTCTTTCAATATTTGATACTTCTTATTTAAAGGAAATAATATCTTTACCTAAAAATTCTTTATAGATTTCTTCGGCTATGATTTGAAATGTTTCGATATTCATGATTGTTGCGTGATAAAGTGGGGTATTTTGAAGTCTAGATGCATTATCTAATAAAAAGTTTTGTACTATTCCTAAAGTTTTATATGTTATAAAATTCCATAGAAGTTCTTTATTTGTTACATTTCCAAAAGGTTTTTCAATTTGAATAAGTAATTATAATCTGTTTGTCCATTTGATTATTAATTTTTCAAGGTCTACTATATAATCAAGATTTAATATTCCATCTGAACCTAATGTGATATATTTAAGTATATATTAGGATACTTTCTTATTTTAGCTCCTTTTTGACAATAACCATGTTGATTTAAAAATTGATCAAATTGCCATTGATAAGAATGATATTATATTTATAAGAAATTTATAGTTACTTTAATTTATAATTGTCACTCAATATTTATTTTATATTTATTAATATTTATATAACAATATATTATTTTTTGTATAAATTTTATAGTTATTTATATAATTTAATTTTAATTATGATTAATATTTTGTATATGTTATTATCTAATGATAAATAAAAACATATTTATAGAGTAAATAATTTATATCTTATATAATCAATAAAAAGATCTTAAAATATGAACTTATAGGCTAAACTTGAATTAAAATTTTTCAGAATAAAATAAGTTTAAAATAAAACATATTTTATAGAATAAACTTAATTTTTTTATAAATTATAATTAATCTCAATTCAGCTTAACCATATACATGTATATTTACAACAATATTAGACAATAAATTAACAATGATAATAAACCTAACTATTATTTTAAAAACCAGTCAGAAGTTAAACCGGTAAGATAAGATGTTTAAAGTTTAAAATATTTAACCAGTATTAGACTACCATAAAATTGTCCTGAATAAAAATAAATAATTTGAAATATGATTTTTCCTACCCGTCGAAGATTTTTAAGTTTAATTTAAAAGAAATTGTTAAATCAAAATTAATTGATTTACTTTAGTTTATAAAAATTTATTAATTTACAAAAATTGACTAATTAATTAATTAACTGATTAATTTTTAATAATAAAAATTATTAAAATAAATTAAACTAAAAGATTAAAATCGAATCGAAAAATTAGACGATTCTTGATCATGATAGATTTTTTAACTATCGAACCTAACAAATATTTTAAAAAATAACTAGAAGCCTCTACACTTTGTCATTTTATAGATCAAAGGTACAAAAGTAAAGCTCAAACCAAAGATGGGACCACAAGTTGGGCTTTATTTAAAGAAAAGGAATAAGTGATTAGGTCACTGAACTTCAGATTCCCAAATCAGACAAAGACTGTTCAACTTTCCTACAATCTGAAGTTGACATGCCAAAGACAAATGGCTAATGCCTAACCAGGGAAAGCCCAATTTCCAATTTCTTTACCCAACACCATAATTTGTTCAACAAACAGCTAATCAATGGTCAATGCTTATTTTCTCCTTGAATTATAATTTTTAAAATTATTTAAACTTAATTTAATTAAAAAAGTTCTGATACTTGAAAATATTATAGATTCCAAAATAAAATTTATTAATTTAAAGCATTTAAAATTTTCTCTAATTCCAAATTTAAAAGAGATATAAAATTCATGATTGAAAATAGTATACAAATTTTTTAAATTCAAAATTAAAATTTAGTATTCTAGAATTATTAAAATCTTATCTAATTCTAAATCTAAAAGAATGTTTAAGTAACAAAATTGATTGAATATAAAAGATTCAAGAAATTTTTAATATTTAAAAATTCCTACAAATTTATAAAATTTATTATCATGACTATTTTTTTAATTAATTACCTAAACTTTATATCCGAAAAGGATATGTGAGCCAATGAAATTCAAAATCAAACAAAGGAATAAATGTGACTCACTTGTCATCATTTAGAATAATAATAAGAATTATAGTATTCCTATTATGTTCTATTAAATCTTATTTTCACATTTTTATTGTATATGGAATCGATCGTTTAGTATTAATAATCAATATAACACAAATATATAAAATATGAGAAGAAATATAAAATATTTTTTTATATTATAGAATGTAAATATGATTGAAAGATAATTGAAAATTTTAAAATTTTGATTAAAAAAATTATTAAATAAAAATTAATTGATTGATTTTAATTTATAAGAAGTTATTAATTCATGAAATTAAACATTGATTAATTATTTTAATAACCTATTAAAATAAATCAAACTAAAAATTTAAAATTCGAACCGAAAAATTAAACGATTTAATAACTTTTACAATTAAACTAACTAAACCGGTCGAAGTTTAAAATTTAGTTTGATGTTTTTTAATTAATTTATGGCTGTATATATATATATATATATAAAGTTTGGTTATTTACCATAAATATCGAAACAATCCAATTCACCCTCTTAAATTTGACCCGGATGGCCGACCCGAGTAGGAAAATATTTCACGGTTGAGTCTGGTTTTGGTCTGGTCTCTTCTAACAAATAAATGACCACTTCACTTCCCGTACTGTTGGAACACGAAGACATGTCCTCCAGGTGTTTCAGCTTCACTGCCACGCGAGACTCCTGCTTTCGATACTCATTCTCCAGAGCCGGTCTCCGGTCATGCACCACCGATCTAGGCGACGGGACCATCATGCACTGCTGGGTCCCCAAGACCCACGACCACTCTAAGCTCACTCTCCTCCTCATCCATGGATTTGGCGCCAACGCAATGTGGCAGTTTAATGAATTAATCCCCAAGTTCAGGAACAAGTTCAACATCTACGTCCCTGACCTTCTCTTCTTCGGAGACTCCTTCACGTCCCAGCCCGACCGATCGGAGACGTTCCAGGCTCAGTGCGTGATGGGTTTGATGGACGCCCACGGTGTTGAGAAGATGGACGTTATGGGGCTGAGCTACGGCGGGTTCGTAGCGTATCACATGGCGGCGCAACACAAGGAGCGCGTGGGGCGCGTGGTGCTGGCTTGTTCCGGCGTGAGTTTTGAGGAGAAGGACATGGATGAAGGGTTGTTTAGAGTGAAAAGCGTTGATGAGGCTGTGAGTATACTGTTGCCTCAAACTCCGGAGAAGGTCAGAGAGCTTGTTCGAATGACGTTTTATAAACACCCACCTAACATGCCGTCTTGGTTTGCCAGAGACTTCATCGAGGTTAGTTAGAAACTGATGATTACTACAAAAGTTGGTGTCTTCTTTTCTTTTAATGTATAAACATTTCGTATGATTCTCGGTCGATCCGATGATCATGTACATGGGTTTGGATTGGAATAGGAGGAAATTGAAGGTAAAAGTCTCTATGTTGTGTTGGAGAAAGTGCTTTAGAGGTTTTACAATGAACAAATTTCCTGAGAACCTGCTGGTTCTTATGGAAGATTCTGAATTGATACTAACTGATATATAGGGAAGATCAGTTAGAACGATGAGATCTTTTTGAAACGAATCAATTGAAAGTGATTTTAAATCTGGTTCCGATTTACTCGAGTAACTAGCAGCAATCGATTCCTGAAGGAGGCATTGGAAGATGAGAATCTCTACGAATTAGTTATTTTCAAGCCTGTAATTCTCGAACAGGGTAGTGTTTTGATTAGTCTAAACTTTGTTAGAAAGGCTAATCACTAGAGCTCATCAACTACAGGTCACTGATGCAGAAATTGGATATCTGAAACTGAAATGTGTACAATTCTGTCCTAGTTTCTTGGATTGTCTGTAGAATTGGATACTGTTGTTCCTTGTGAGGAGGTTTGAAATGTTTCATTCTACTGTTGGTTTGAAATCCTTGTTGTGAATTTGGTAATCCTTGGCAGGCAATGTGTACGGAACACCGTCAAGAGAGGAAAGAACTGATCCAAGCTTTGCACAAGGATAGAAAGTTGTCCAATCTTCCCAAGATAACTCAGGTACTGTAAATTCGTCCGAATCTTCTTCCTTGATGATACGGAACAATAGTACCATTAGATCGGATACACAGAAAGCTTTAAATTCGAGAAGTCGAGTAGCAGATATCCGACTTTTACATCTTTTTTACTATCTTGTGAGTGCAAATTTTCTTCTTTTGCAGCCTGTGCTTCTGATCTGGGGAGATCATGATCAAGTCTTCCCATTGGAGTTGGCACACAGACTAAAAAGGTTTCGTTAAAGATCAATCTTCTCAATTAGAAGAAGGAATTTTAAGAATTCATTTAGCTAACGATTCAAGATGTTCTGATTGTTTTCTGCAGACATATCGGTGAAAATGCTCAACTAGTGATCGTAAAGAATGCAGGACATGCTCTGAATGCTGAGAAACCCAAGGAGCTGTACAAGCACATGAAATCTTTCTTAGTTGACACTCTTCCTCCTCCTAAGCAAGCCGATCAGACGAGCAATGGCCAAAAGTGTGATTGAGTTTCCTGGTGAGAACTTGAAAGACAGAGCTCTGAGTTACCGATTCATCATTCAGCCTGGTGTTGTACTGTGGCAAAACTACACTCTGTCTGATACCCTCATGAACACATGATCTGATATTAGATCTTGCCTTTCCTTCGAGATACCGACCTTTCGGCTTGCATGTTTATAGATACAACATTGAAGCTTGTCACTGGAAGAGTTAATGTATTCTATGCTTCCCATTTAGATGTCAAGTCTTTAAGCTTCAAGAACTTGTAATACACAACTTTTAGTTCCATTGTATTGCATTACATATTATAAACCGAAAATTGAGCCTCAGTGGCGTCAAGATTAAACTCAGATTGCTCAACGTGAAGAGCCTTCTTGAAACATGGGATTAATCATATCCTCCTAGGTTTTAGTAGTCAGTTCGCTACGTTTCAGAATCAATATCAGCTAACATCTCATCTGCAGCATCCAGTGGAAGCTGTAGTTGAAAGGGAGGCTAAGGCCTTTTGATATGAACAAAAGGGTAACCATTCCTAAACTCTCCTGTTCGTTGTATGGATAAGGACCATTAGATGTCTGTGCATTAAAATCTTTATTCTGTGCTGTTGCCCAAGGACAAGTGTGATGTATATACCTGGACCACACTCGCACTTCACGCATTTAGAATAAATGCTTTCCTTCCTTTGAAAGCAAAGCAAATCACCTGAAGTGACACAAAGCTGAAGCAAAACCAGAACATTTCAGAGCATGGAGATCAAGCTCCCCTTTGGCATTAAACTTAGCAGGGGGAGGAAAGTTGATGGGCCGATTTGGCACACTCTAGGCCGAAGTTGAATGGTTGTTGGATGGAATTGCATGTACAGTAAAAGAAGATTTGCATGTTAAGATTCATCATTTATAATTTATTTTTATAAGACAAATATTTAAACTGATATTTTTTAAAGATTATTTAACACTTAATTTGGTATAAGGTAAAATCCGTTTTGACTAAATTGGATTTTTAAATTTTTTATTCTTATTTTTAAATTAAATTAAATTATATAATTTATAATTCACTCTAACTTAAAATTTTTTATAAAATAATAATATTTATTAAATTAATGAGTCATTTTTAAATAAATGAAATAAACAAAGAAGATTAATAAAAATATAAAACAACAACAATAACAATAACTCAACGAAAGTTCCGTTGATGTTCGGAATATGGAGCTATATAATATTACGCAACTTTATTCTTAATTAGTGTTGAGATTGTTTCCAATAGACCCACACATATATATATAATATAAAAATAAGTAATAAATAAATGTCATTATAAAAAATATTTAGGTTAAGTAAGAAAACTTTTAAGTTAAAAGAAAAAAATATATAATTTTTTAAATTAAAAAAATAAAATTTAATTAAAAATTTTTAAACCAATATATTGGCCTAGCTAGTAAACTAAAAGAATAACTATAATTCGAGATGACATTCAGGTCCGAACCCAATTCTGACTAGGTTCAAAATCAAAAAGCTCAATTTGAGTTAGACCGGAATTCAGGTTTATATTTTTTTACAATAATATCCTGATTTAAAGTTTTAAAATTTTGTATAAAAATGTTATTATTTTAAAAATTTAAATTAGAAAAGAAAATAATTGAATTAGTTTCAAACTCGATCAAATTTCACTTTCCGAACCCGATAAAATTTGAGTCCAACCCAATAACATCATTGAGTCCGGCCCAATAACATCCCTAAGACCCAGCCTAATGACATCTCTAATTATAAGGCGCCGGTTGACCCGTCCATTGTCGTATTGTATTCTTTTCTAGCACATTTAACATTTTAAGGCCATGACTTTTGCATTTTATTAAACTGTTCCAGAGCCCACAGAAATATGCAAATGTTGCAGACTGAAACATACAAACCGGCCCAGAAATCACAAGTAAGCAAATCATGCGGCTGAGAATCGGTTTGAATCACAAGTGAGCATATCAGACGGTTGATATATTAACTACCTGAACAGAGCATGTACGAGTAGTCAAAGAGATTCCAACACTTAACCAAAAAGAACAAGATTTTTATTCGCCAGCTTGAGAGCGAGTGAATTTGGAGTGTACCAGTTTCATTTCATCGATAGGTATGGACATGCTCTCGACCTGCCCTTAAATTTTGGAGCTTTACATGTAAAAAGTTGCAAGTTTATTGTTTTTCTGTTTGTTGTCTTTCTATTTTCGAAATCTCTTCAAGGGCTTGTTTTCGTTGGAATATTGCGTGTTTTCTTACCGTTTCCGCTGTTGGGTCACTTCAAAAGTTATGTTCTTATCTGTATACGTATTTCAAATCATATGTTGCTTTGGTTTGGACCTTTTTTGGAATGAATTTTCATTTGTTGATTAAGGTTTTGATGGTTCTTTTGATGTGTATCATTGTTAGAGATAAACTGTAGTGGCTAATTTACTGGTATTATCGTAAAAAAAGAAGAAGAAAAACATGTTCTTTCTGCTTTTGTAAGCTAAATTAAGTAGTTTTGGATTCCAAAAGCTCAGGAAAATGCTCGTCATGTGCATATAAGTGGGATTAATTTTTTGTTGTTAGCTGTCTAGAAAAATTGGGTTGATGGAATGATTGGGAGGCTTGTTAAATGGTTGTGATTGTCCTGTCATTGTCTATGAAACAATGTCCGACTCCTTAAACAGTTGCTGGATATGAAGGTTTGCTAGTTTAAGGATTGGCATTGCATATTGTTAATGAGAGACACGATGATGTATTCCTTGCTGAGATTTTCCTGTTTTAATAAACAGGTCTAGATTTTTGGTTGTAGTTTTAATTCAAACATCAATATGAAGGACACTATTGAATTTCTATGTCAAGAGCGTTAATTTCTCTCTTTGTTATCCTGGAATTGACTACATATCCCCTGTGCTATAAGCAATTAAATTGTGTCCATTAATTTTGAAGGCAATAGACATGGACTTGTATTTTTATGTGACATATATTTGCAATGTTTGAAGGCATATCATGGAACGTAGTTCAATTGGATTATGGTGTCTCCAGTTAACTAATTTGAACATTTCTTTCTCTGCAGGTTGAATCGTGTATTAAGTGGCTTATCACATAGGACTGGGAAAATCTATTAAATGGCCATTATACCGTGTGGAAGCACACTGGTTGCTCAATGGGGTTTCCGTCCACAATTAATGATATGTTCCTATATGCCAAATAGGATAATGAGCTCTAAATGCTGGTCAGTTTGCCCTCTTCAAATTCTCTCTCACCCTGTTTCCCACAAATCACACACACATGAAAGAACCACCAATCTAGGACTAGAAGCACTGAACTAGGTAGTAGTTTGACAACCTTAGCCATGTTTTTAATGCTGCTCATATATTCTGGCAAGATATGTAATCAAAATTTTCAGCCTTTTGGAGTTAAGAATGATGACAGTTGATGTGCGTATACTCTCTTGAGGATAAGTTGCTTGAACTTTAGTGTCAAATAAAGTAATTTCTTTCAATTGGTAGAGTAATTTTTTTGCTGAGTAGTTCATTGCAGTACTATTTGTTTTTCTTTTACATTTTCCCTTATATTACGTGCTTTGGATAACCATAATTTTTAAATTATATAATGCTTTTAAACCTTTTTGCAGCCTTGAAAACAAGATGGGCTATCTAGCAGCCCCAAGTTCAAGCTTATTTTCCAAGGATTCCTTTCCTATTTTATCTGTCACGGGGCCATCCCGAAACTCACATCGTCATAGGGGATCCCGGCTTATAGTTAGAGCTGATAGTGTGAGTATATCAATTACATACTGTCTGTTCACATTCGCACAATTGCTCTAGGTGTCCAAAGTATTACTTGTTATTTTGGTTTCCAACTCACCAGCCACCTCTATTAGTTGAATTCTTTTACTTATCAGAAAATTTTTATTTCCATTATGAATTGTTCAACATTTAGTTAAGAGCTAGTATTCAATCTTTCAGGATTTCTATTCCGTTCTTGGAGTGTCGAAAAATGCAAGTAAATCCGAAATTAAGAGTGGTATGTGCTTCCCTTGCCATTGTTGATAACCACCTCATCCCTGGTCCCTGGCTTGCTTTTTCTCTACAAAGAGTATGACAGTGGTCCATTGACCATCAATATGCTGATAAATGTTTGTTCTTGGTGCCCTGTCAAGCTTGCAGTTCTTCTTGATCATGGATTATATGCTTTAATCTGTTTGCACTTTGCTGGAAGTTGAGTTGGTGACATTCATTTCCAGTTGTTTCTTTAGGATGCTTTCATTTGACAAATTTGTTAATCGTGTAATTTGTTGCTGAAGCTTAATAAACAGTGTCATGCATGAAGTTTCATCAGAAAGCTTGTATGACCGAAAATTTTTAGTAAATCTTATAGAGTAAAATGTCAAAATTGCTTGACTGGAATACTTGTGTATGACCCTTTAATTTAGGACTACTGTGTGGTTTAAGGTGGACAATTGGTAATTTTGGCACTATTGATGGAAAGAAATTTTGGGATCCTTTGGTGGAAAAGTGATTTTGTAGGCTGAATCTGGATTAGACCAAGTTTTCTTGTTGATCCATTATCGGAAAGTTGGAAACTTAGGCTATGTTTAGTAGGCTTGTTAGTAATAGAATGAAATGAAATGTAATATTATTCTATCATTTGGGAGGAGGGTTTATAATGGAATGGAATAGAACAGGATGAAAGGGGAGGGTTTCACATTACATCTTATTTCATCCTAAACAGTACAAATAAGTTACCTCCGATTTGGGAGATTTAGGATGAAATGTAAAATGATAAATATGCACTGCTTAATATACCCTCAATAATTTTTTATAATATCAGTTATACCCTCAACTCTAATAATAAGCAGCAAGATAATACATCTCATTATTTCTATCAAGGGTAGAATAGTCATTTATTATTATTATACATACATTATATTCCATTTCATTCTATCCATCTTTCAAACAATATTTCATTATATTATATTATGAACCCTTCCATCCCTCCCAAACAATAATTTTCTAATATTATATCCATATACATTCTATTCTATTATAAACCATTCCATTCTATTCTATTCTATTCCATTATAAACCTTACGTTCAACCAAATATAGCCTAAGGTAGAAAAAACTTCTCGATCGTGGCTGAAATGTAGAATTAGTTTGCTAATCGCTGTAACAGATAGAGTTGTCACTGTTTCAGTTCTATTGGAATTGTTTGACGGTAAGATTATTACGCCAAATGTTTGTCAATGTACTTTATCCTACTGTGCATTTTTGTGCAGTGACAAATTATGGAGCAATATTCAGGTGTTGTTATGTTAGGAATCTATTTTTGAGATAAGCATATATGAGAAATCTCATTACTAGTACAAGTGTGAAAACCGATTTCAGCTTGTGATTATCTAATAATAGAATTGTGTTGCTTTAGAAGAATTCTTGGAGCTCCTAACTCCAAATTACTAATGTGTTTATACCCCTTGGATTTCTTTTTGATTCTTCTGAGACATTCTAAAATTCTTTGTGCTTTCTTTGTTTTCAGCTTATCGGAAGCTTGCTAGGAATTATCATCCTGATGTCAATAAGTAAGCTTCTCCAAAACTGAAGCATGACTCTATTTCATCCTTGTCTTGTTTTCCTTTGGCATCAACTTAAATTTGCTGTATTATGCATGGTTTATTATTTGCCTAAGTATTTAAAAAGCTCTCCATGTTTTCCATTAGGATAAATGGCCCTTAATTTTTCAGTCCCTTTGGGTTGTTCAAGACTGGTGATTAAGTTAAATTTGTTCAACAAGTGTCGAGATGAGCACATGCCATTTGATTGCATTGTTGTATTGTGAAATTTAAATCTAATTTTATTTAAATTGGACTTGTTTAATAATTTGGAGCAATTGGGGAGTTGATACTACAAATGTAAAACAGTACTCTTTTTTGATATCATGCCTTTATTATTTTCTTACTATGAATCTAAAACACCAAACCTTCTCTATCCTCTGGAGTTCAAGCTGAAATGTAATAATGTGTGCAAAAGATGAAATTTTGAACTAACTGAGATCATGGACTTGGGCCATACTGGGATCTAATTTTTAGAATGACATTGTCTCTTCATCATATGTTTAATCTTTTTCTGTTTCTGACATTCCAGAGTTGAATATGGATTAATAATTAATTATAAGTAGCGTTGTTCTTGATCTGTTCTTGCCTTCGTATGATTCGAACTGTACTATTTGCTTCTGTACTGCAGAGAGCCTGGGGCAGAGCAGAAATTTAAGGAAATTAGCAATGCATATGAGGTACAACTCGAGTCTTTTGGTCACTCTGGTTTCTGGTTTATGTTTGGTTGGAGCAGCTCTTCATTTTGTTGGTCTACATGATCGGAGGATAAATTTATTGTGCAGGTCTTGTCAGATGATGAGAAACGATCTTTGTATGACAGGTACGGGGAGGCTGGTGTTAAAGGTGGTATGGGTATGGGTACGGGGGTAAGTCAATATTTAACAAGTTAAATAGCAGCTATGCCTTATAATTTGTCAAGATTCAAATGGTCTTCTGCCTTCTCATGAATGTGTCTGTTGATGTAATCTGCCAGGATTTCAGCAGTCCTTTTGATTTATTCGAGTCACTATTTGAAGGCATGGGTGGTATGGGGGGTATGGGCATGGGAGGTAGAACATCCAGAAATAGAGCTGTTGATGGCCAGGATGAATATTATAATCTCATCTTAACTTTTAAGGAAGCAGTTTTTGGAGTCGAGAAAGAAATTGAGATAACTAGACTTGAGAGCTGTGGTACCTGCAATGGCTCTGGTGCAAAGCCAGGGACAAAGCCATCCAAATGCAGTACATGTGGTGGGCAAGGCCAGGTTGTCTCATCAGCAAGGACTCCACTTGGCATCTTCCAGCAGGTAATGACTTGCTCGACATGTGGTGGGACTGGTGAAACTTCTACCTCTTGCAACACATGTTCAGGTGATGGAAGGGTGAGAAGAACAAAGCGCATCAGTTTGAAAGTTCCTCCTGGAGTGGACTCCGGCAGCCGTTTGAGGGTCCGATCTGAAGGTAATGCTGGAAGAAGAGGTGGGGCACCTGGCGACCTCTTTGTTGTCATTGAAGTCATTCCCGACCCAGTTCTGAAACGTGATGATACCAATATACTATATACATGCAAAGTATCATACATAGATGCAATTTTGGGTACTACAGTCAAGGTGCCGACAGTGGATGGTATGGCTGATTTAAAGATTCCGGCTGGAACTCAGCCGAGCACCACACTTGTAATGTCAAAGAAAGGAATCCCTGTGCTGAACAGAAGCAACATGAGGGGTGATCAGTTGGTTCGTGTACAAGTCGAAATTCCAAAAAGGTTAGGTACTGAAGAAAGAAAACTCATTGAAGAGCTTGCAGATATAAGCAAGGGAAAAACAGCAAGCAGTAGAAGGTAATTGCATAGAGATTGTGCTGTATCAGTTGCCTACAATCAATTCATTTTATCCCTCTCTGGTTGCAAGTTTTGACAACCTTGTTGCAGTGCAAACAGAAGTAGTAGCTCTCAGTCCTATGAACTTCATGTGGGGTAAGCAAATGCTTTGAAACGGTAGGAAAAGTAGAATTTATAGTCTTGATCCATATAAGGTAACCTTTTATATAAAGGAATACTGATTAGGAGGACATAAAAGTTTGGATATACACTTTTCTTGTTTTGTTTTGTGCACTTTCCTATATTGAAATTTTGGAGGCTAAAATCTGTGCCATTATAGTAACTTTCTGGTTATTGAATTTGGTTATGATGGTCATTCATGAACTATATTCACTGTCTTGTTCAACCGAATCAAATGCATTGTTCTATCACCTTTGCGCCCGACTTATTAATTTATCCGGTTAGCTTGTGCTGAATTAGTCATATTGAGCCGGAACAGTAAACTTTGCTTCTGAACAGATGAACAAAGCCAAGCATGTAAAGTGAGAAATGTTTCTGATGAACCTTGTAAAGGTTAATTTGTTGAAGTGCGATGTGATTACTTAGCAATAAAAAGGTGATAGTGGGGTGAGAGAGGCTCGAACTCTCGACCTCAGGATAACTCAGAAGCTATGAGACCTACGCGCTAGCCAACTGCGC
>JAOQMP010000208.1:33751066-33762550 GCA_027563575.1 Erythroxylum pedicellare | reverse complement strand
ATAACCGGCGCCGGAATTCAAGGTGTGATGATGCTCAACGGAGGCTTCTTTCGCTTGCCCGATGATCTTCCTAAACCAGTTTGGAAATACCCCATGTACTACATCGCATTCCACAAGTATGCAAATCAAGGGTTTTACAAGAACGAGTTCCAAGGATTAACATTCCCCAACAACCAAGCAGGAGGGTCACCGAGAATTACCGGTGAAGAAATTCTGAGAAACATCTGGCAAGTAGAGATGGGTTATTCCAAATGGATCGATCTTGCTGTTCTGTTGGGAATGGTGGTGTTCTATCGGATCATCTTCTTGGGAATCATAAAGATTGCAGAGAAGGTTAAACCAATCGTGAACTCAGTTATGGCTGGTTCTGTTAGACGACCATTACCAGCTGTATTAAATGATATGCATTCAACTTCTTAATGTTATTAGTAGATAAAATTATCAAAGAAAGTTTTATAAGGTGTTTAACTTACTTATGTATCAATCAAGTGATCGAATATGAATGATATGAATGTTTAATACCATGTTATTACGAGCGAGCTTGATCCGATTCGATTAGACGTGTTCAAATCTAGAGATGGCAAATGGGTGAGGTCTGTGTAATATGTAGTACAAACCTTATTACGTACTAAGGATCAAATATGAAATAATTAAAAATGAAAGTAATGTGGAATACCTAATTTTGGCTCAATCTCTGATTCTGATGCCGATTTTGAGCTCTAAATGATCACGAATCTCCCAGGACCTTTACAGAAAGTGTTTCCCGACATGAGGTTTAGGTATTTCTACAGTTTTCTCAATACGTAAGCTCTCTTAACGGGTCAAAAATCCCTTATACTTATGATTGATATAAGTAACTAAAGGAGATCTTAACCTTTATATAGCTTCCATATCGGGCTTTCTCATTACAAGGCTAATATGAGTCTGGTTCACACTAATTGAGATCCATTTTTTACCTAGACTTCGAACCATTGATTTTAAATCATTTATTGAGCCACTTTATTATCTTTATCTGGATCAAATTACGTAACTTAACCAATAATTTATTAAAAACCATAAAATGCAATTAATAGTTGTTCAAATTTTTGGGAAAGGACAAAATTGTCCAACATTTCCCCTTTGGACAAGTATTAATTGCAATTTTGACTCGAGTTTAAAAACAATTTAAAAAATCGGTTAAGCCAAGCTACTGAATTAGTCGACTAAGTTTAAAAACAAAACATTTGGTCTAAAGACAATAAAAGTCCATCATTCTGTCCTGTAAGGCTTTCGATATCGGAAAGTATCAAATATGTGTGTCATGTACGACACAGATTCAATACAATCACGTATATCTAATATCTCACTAACATAAATAGGAAAATTGAGTGTGGCAAACTAGGATGACACCTTTATGATTTAAATTATATCATTTTTATTTGTAAGTCTCGATTTCTTCAACTTTATGCTAAACCGCATATGTTAAACTGTATTAGAGAAATCCTATTTTCTCTCACCGAATGCTAAACTACTTTAGAGAAATCCTTTTTGTTCTCCAACTGAATGCTAAACTGCATTAAAGAACACCTTTATGGGATTAAAAACTTATATCCCCCTATGTCGGGTCAAATTCATGAATTTTTGTACTAAAACTGTATGCATCCAAATGACATAGGCACAAGGCCAACCTGTATATATACCCATTAACCTTTAAATGCTTAAGATCGACACAAATCTTAAGACTTTATAACAATGTATGATAACACGCATTACTGAGGATAAACGATGGTCATCTTTATCGATAAACCATCATACTGTGATAATACATCAAAATATACAAATGTACATGGAGCAAACATAACGTTCCCTAACTAACAGCCTAAGGATGTCAAAACACCCATACTATATACTTGTGTCACAAGCACAAGCGGGCGAAGTCTTTTAGTTAAAGAATCGACTTATAGTTCTTCAGTCTTTAAATGCTTCAAACCTTAATGTCACCTTTTGTATCAACTCCTTTATAACCAAATGATTGACCTTTAAATGCTAAGACCTTTTGATATTCTTTGTTGTTATTAAACAACATGGCAAGAAGAATACCACAGTATAACCAAATGGGTCTAGCTACTGAATCAACCGCAGACAATTTAGAAATTATATTTATTGAGCTAAACAGTCTGTGAAGTAGCCCTATAGCATGTACTCTGCATACATAGTCGAGAAAGTTACTCGTGTCTTCTTAACACACTTCCATGACATTATACCATATGCAAACTTTAAACTGTAACCTTAAGAGGACTTTCGATCATCTAGACATATAGCTAAAATCTTAATATGAATTTTCTACGAGGTTTAGTCTGTTGACTGTGCTATATGTCAACATACAATCATTGATTCCCTTTAGTATCTCAACGCTCGCTAGACTGCATTCTAATGGTCTACAACTGGATTAACCAGATATTAACCAAACAGTCAAACAATGAATGCAATGTCCTACCTAGTACATAGCTGATCATACATCAGGTTATCAACCGTACTAAAATATGGAACATTCCTCATAACCTCTCTTTTTATTTTATTCTTTAGATACTGCACTAAAGATTATCTTTCACTATGTGAAATGGGTGTTACGATAGGTTTACTATTAACCGTATTAAACTTTTGTAATATATACTTAATGTATGCATTCTATGAGAGGTCTGATGAGTGTTGAGATCTGTCCCGGTTAATTTGAGTACTTAGGAAAAAAGATGCTATACCAAGGTCTTTCATGTCAACGTTTTTGACCAAAAGTTGCTTAACCTCATACAACATGGTTAAGTAATTTGACGTGAGCAATATACCATCCATATGCAGTAATAGGAAGATAAATTTGCTCCCCTTGACCTCATAGTACAAGAATCTTTCTAATTTTGTTTTTCATGAAGCTGAAAGAGGTCATAACCTCATCAAATGTAAGGTATCACTTTTAGGAGGTTTGATATAAACCATATATTGATCTGTATAACTCGTAAACCATGTCAGTTTCATCTAGATCTTGAAATCTTTCAGGTTATATCATATAGACCACTTCATAATGGTCTTTACTTAGGAAAGCGGTTTTGACAGTCATCTGATATAACTCTATATCATCATGAGCTGCAATTGCCTTAGTCACTCAAAATGTATCCTACGAGGATATGAGAGAAAAGGTAACTTAAATTCAACCTTTCTCTCTGAGTGAACCATTAGGCAACTAAGCGAGTCTATAAATCGCTAAACTCTATCCTGAAATCCTTTAGATCTAAAAACTTTATTTACAACTGATGAGTTTGTAGTTCCACTGCAATCAACTAGCTCCTAGACCTTACTATGCTTTATGACTTGCATCTTGTCATTCATTACATCCCACCACACATTCGTATGGGGTCCAGAAACAGCTTATGTAAAAGTAACTGGATCCGTAACATGTCTAATATCATAGTCTTGTACATCTGATAGACTATGTAATCAGATGGGATAACAGGTCGTCTCACTTTAGTGGTTTCACGTAACTTTATTAGATCTTGTACCCTTAGGAACCTCTATGTCTACAAGTATGGGTTCTTATTCTTATACAAGCATGGTACAAAGACCTAGATCCACCAGATCTAACTGTATGAGCAGAGGGTATATGATAATTATAGTATCCGCCCTACTATCATCTGAAGGGTCAATGGGCCCAAGATCATAATAGACATGGTATTATAAAAACTTAACTGTTTTTATTCTACTATTACGGTCCCTCCTTTTCTACAGTAAAATCTGTAGCCTTAAAATGGTTGAGATATCTTACTAAATAGCAACGAACAGAACGAGCATGCAATTTATCTTTATAAGGATTATACTACCTCAGTAGTTTTTTTTTAGTTTTTAAATAATCAGGTAGAATAGTCATGTTCTGCATTGACTTCTTCAAGTCCTTTAGGGTGCTGTTATGCCTTTTGGCAATACACCATTTTGCCTAGAACTACTCGACATAGTGAATTAAGTCACTGTTTCAAATGACTCCAAATATCTGGTAAACGAACCTTTTAAAGTCTTAAAACACTATGCTTGCCATGATATTCTCCTCCACGGTCAAATCTAACAATCTTGATGAATTTTTCCTAATTAGTTCTCAACCTTCAATCTTTAATCAAGAACATATAACTGTGATGGGAATAATTATCAATAAATGTCATAATACATTTAGAATTGAACAGTGCAACTATATAAGGTCTACTGATATCTTTATCTATCATACTCAACAATTCAGAAACATAAGTTGATCTCAATATCCTTATTAGTCAACTTATCCCTACAACAGTTAGCGCATGTCATAATGTAGAATTGAGAAATGCTTTTCTTGATCAATCTCTCAACCCTGGTTTTGGAAATGTGGCTTAAACTTTTATGTCACACCATGTATGACTTCTCATTCATTAAGGTCCTTCATTTCATAACCTGTTTAGCAAGATAAGAAGAAGAATTTATCTAATTTGGGATAAGACACATTCTTTACAAACCTTATAACAAGAAAGTTGTACTATTATGTTTTGCATTAAACAACAACTGTATAATAAAAGCATTAAATACAAAACATTAACCATCTTTGTCCAAAATTAATCAAAAGATCACATGTAAAATGTGTCGTGTAAAAACCAAATGAACCTTACAACAAAGTTCAGTACATACATCCCCTATAGATATTACTTCCACTTCTTTATTACTGTGAACCATCCGTTTCTCCTTCCCTTTATTTGACTTTATCCTGGATATGAACCTTTGCATTGTAGAAGCACCTTGATTAGATGTTCCACTATATAGCTACCAAGTACTTTATGCAACTATTGCAAATTAGATTCATAATTTGATAAGCCAAAGAGAAACTTGATGGTCTCAGTCTTTCCTTTTAAACCTCATATTACTAGCTTCTTTATGTCCCTAGGACCTTTACTAGAACTGGTTTGACCAACTTCAGCTTGTGGAGACGATTTGCATTTTCTACCTTCGAACTCAGTGGGCTTTATCTTTTTCTTCCCTTAAGCTGCTTCGAGGGCTATAGGAGTAGCAAACTTGAGTTTCTTCTTGTCAACAATGCAATAGGCTATCAAAGCATTGAAGTCTCAACATCTTCAATTTATGGTGAAGATGAATCATTCTCGATACGTATTCCATTACTCTCCTTTCTCTGATATATACCTCATGGAGAATAATTCTTTCATCAAGGGACTTATCTCAACATTAGGTGAGACTGTGCACTTCTGAGAGACATTATCAAGAAACTCCTTCGCTATGGCTATGTTCGGAAGTCCACTTAGTAGATGGTTAGGAATGGATCTCTTAATGGTCATCAGACTTAATCTATTAAACCGATTCTAGGCTTCATAGGTTGTTTTATGAATTCTCGAGCTCATGGATATAGGTGGAGATGGCATATCCGTCCCTATGGTCATATCAACCACAGCCCACAACGTTCAATACATCCTCTGTCCACTTCTTTGAATTAAAACTGGTCAGGATTTCAATGGTGATACTGATTTTGTTGGCTGAAATGGTGACTTCAAGATGATAATCTTTAAATCAGTTCAAATGTAGGACAATAGCGATACTCAAAGCTATTAAATAGTATCTTTACTGAAAATCCAGTCACACATATTATGAAAAAACTGTGAGCTGAATACATAATATATGCAATTAGACCTCCACATAAAAGCGATCAGAGTACAAACTATCAACTTTTATAATACTACCACCTTTAGACGAATAGATCACTTAAGCAATAGCTTTCCTCTATTTAATGCCTTTATGAACATCTCAAAATATTATGTAAGTTCAACTCTAAATTCAACTTAAAGCTTGATCGAGTTTGATAAATTTTATTTTAATTTTTTTTAAATGACTTAGTTTTGTATAAAAATTTAAATTATAGAATCAAAAGACTCGAGTTGGTGTGGTTGAATTTTTTGATTTTGGATTAGTCCAAACTCTATTGTGGTATAAGACGGTTCATTTATAAATTTCCAATATAAAATGAATTGCAATAATGTGACTTGTTAAATACCAATCTAGTTTGTGAAGAATAGTTTTTCTTGATAAGGAGTTATCTTTATATTTTTATTTATTTTAAATTGTCTATGATATTAGTGTTTTTTAACTATGAGCCAAAAAAAGAAGTATTTAAGATTTAATATTATTTTATTTAAAAATAGATGATTTTAATAACTTTTTATTTGAATTAGTTTTAAAATAATTTTTATAATATTTAGTCAAACTAATTTTATTTTTATAAGTTATTGGATGTAAATAATAATACATAAATTATATATTTAATAAATTAATACTTGAAGTGTTAACTTCAATATTATTAATAACTTCTTTTGCTATTTATTGAAAAACAAAAGTAATAAAACAAGGCCTATCTAATAGGCGTGAGTAAGGATAACATTATTGGGTCAGATTCAAACCCTCTTTGACCTAAATTTGATATAAAACTTTTGTTAAGGATTTAAAATTGGGGTTCGATTCAAGGCTCGAACAACCATACAATTTGATCGAGTTTGAACTAAATTAGATTATTTTTAAATTTTCTTTTATATTTGATATACTTGCGGGTTGAGTTAAATCGTAACATGAGTTCAAGTTTAGTACATAGAAATTTTGCAAATTAAAAAGAAAGTGGTTTCTTTCATAGTTCCATAACCTAAGGGACCAGATATACTGTTCTAAGTTCCAACCTTATTTTACGCCCAATACGAGCATCTAGTACGATGTCGTTTTGTAGGTTTTGCAAATAATACTACAAAATGATGTCGTATTAGGCACGAAACAGGATTAGAACATAATAAAGTTTAAAATGTTTAATTGGTATTAAAGGTTAAATAAAATTAAATAATTTCAAGTATAATTAAAAAGATAGTCTTTAATTTGAAATATAATTAAAAGGATTATCTTTATTTATCAAAATTTTTTAAGTTTAATTGGAAAATTTTATTAAATAAAAATTTATTAAATAATTTTAGTTTATAATAACTTATTAATTTAAGAAATTTGATATGTTAATTAATGAATTGATTGGTTTTTAATAACAAGAGTTATTAACGTAAATCGAAATTAAAAGTTGATAACTAAACTGAAAAGTTAAAAGGTTTAAGGTTTTTATGATTGAATCGTTTGAATCTTTTAATCATTGATAATAACTCGTTTTCCTCCTTTTAAAATTAAGAGTCTTTTTAATTTTGTTGGGTTATTTAAATTTTCTCCTTTTGGATCACTGCTTGTGGTAAATTGTAAATAATATTTGCCTTTTTTTAACCGAGAGTGAAATACATATTTTTATTTAAAGATTGGATTGGATTGGATGCTACTAATAATCTTTTGGGTTAATTAAAAAAAATCAAACTTTCGTTAATTTTTCAATTGTAGCCAAAATTTTAAAAATAACAATAAAATGCCCAGACTTTTAATTTTTTTCAATTCTAGCCCGATGTTAGTTTATTCGTTATCTTTGCTAACGTGACAATGCCACGTGTCCAAAAACTCTCATTAATTAGACATGTCAGCGTAATTAGCAAAAGTGAGTTAGATTATTGAAATGATGTCATTTCATGATGATTCTAAAATGCCGTCATTCCAAGAAGTGACTGGTGACCGTGTTCGTCATCTTTTTTGACAATAGGGGGTGTGTCGAAATCCTTATAAAGATAAATTGCATGTTTATTGTGCTCATTGCTATTTAATAAGATATCCTGACCACTTTAAAGCTACAGATTTTATTGTAGAGAAGGAGAGACCGAAATAGTAGAATTACAAACAACTAAGTTTTTGGAATACGATGTTTATGATGATGGTGGGCCCTTTGACCCTTCGGATGATAACAGGGCAGATATTATAGTTATCATGTACCCGTTACTTATGCAATTAGATCCGGTGAATCTAGGTCTTTATACCATGCCTGTACAGGAATAGGAACCCATACTTGTAGACACAGAGGTTCCTAGGGGTACAAGATCCAATACAGTTAAGTGAAACCACTAGAGTGAGACGACCTATTATCCCATCTGATTACATAGTCTATCAGATGTACAAGACTATGATATTAGAGTTGTTACGGATCCACTTGCTTTTACATAAGTTGTTTCTGGACCCAATACGAATGTGTGGTGGGATGTAATGAATGACAAGATGTAAGTTATAGAGCATAGTAAGGTATAGGAGCTAGTTGATTGTAGTGGAACTACAAACTCGTCAGTTGTAAATGAAGTTTTTAGATCTAAAGGATTTCAGGATAGAGTTTAACGATTTATAGGCTCGCTCAGTTGCCTAATGGTTCACTCAGAGAGAAATGTTGAATTTAAGCTACCTTTTCTCTCATATCCTCGTAGGATACATTTTGAGTGATTAAAGCAATTGTAGTTCATGATGATATAGAGTTACATCAGATGGCTGTCAAAACCGCTTTTCTGAGTAAAGACCTTTATGAAGTGGTCTATATAGTATAACCTGAAAGATTTCAAGATCCAGATGGAACTGACATGGTTTGCGAGTTATACAGATCAATATATGGTTTATATCAAACCTCCTAAAAGTGATACCTTACATTTTATGAGGTTATGGCCTCTTTTGGCTTTATAGAAAATAAAGTTAAAAAGATGATTGTACTATGAGGTTAGCGGTAGTAAAGTTATCTTCCTATCACAACTTGTGGATGATATATTGCTCATTTCAAATTACTTGACCATGTCGTATGAGGTTAAGCAACTTTTGGTCAAGAACTTTAACATGAAGGACCTTGGTGTAGCATCTTCTTTCTTAGGTATTCAGATTCACCAGGATAGATCTCAACATTCATCAGGCCTCTCATATAATGCATACATTGAGTATATGTTACAAAGGTTTAACACGGTTAACTGTAAACCTGTTGTAGCATCTATCTCTTATAGTGAGAGATAATCTTTGGCACAGTATTCAAAGAATAAAGTAAAGAGAAAGGTTATGAGGAATGTTCCATATACTACTACGGTTGATAGCCTAATGTATGCTTAGCTATGTACTAGGCGGGATATTGCATTGATTGTTTGGTCAATATCTGGTTAATCCAGGTGTAGACCATTGGAATGCAATCTAGCGAGTGTTGAGATACTTAAAGGAACTAAGGATTATATGTTGACATATACCACAGTCAACAGGCTAAACCTCATAGAAAATTCATATTCAAATTTGGCTATGTCTCCGGATAATCAAAAGTCCATTTAAGGTTATAGTTTTAGGTTTGCAGATGGTATAATGTCGTAGAAGTGTGTCAAGTAGACACGGGTAACTTCCACGATTATGCATGCAGAGTGCATGTTATGGGGCTGCTTCACAAACGATTTAACTCAAAAACTTGATTTGTGAGTTGTCTGTGGTTGATTCAGTGGCTAGACCCATTTAGTTGTACTGTGTTAATCTTTTTATCGTGTTGTTTAATAACAACAAAGAATATTATAGAGTCTTAGCATTTAAAAGTCAATTATTTGGTCATAAAAATGTTGATACAAAAAGGTGACATTAAGATTTAGAGCATTTAAGGACTGAGGAAAAGTTAGTTGATCCTTTAACTAAAGAACTTTGCCCACTTGTGTTTGTGACACAAGTATACAGTATGGGTGTTTTGACATCCTTAGACAGTGTTAGTTAGCGGATCGTTATGTTTGCTCCATGTACATTTGTACATTTGGATGCATTATGCAGTATGACGGTTCATCAATAGAGATGATCATCATTTCAGTAATACGCATTATCATATATTATCATAATACGTATAAAGTCTTAAGATTTGTGTCGATCTTAAGCATTTAAAGGTCATTGGACATATATACAGAATGACCTTGTGCCTATGTCATTTATATGCATACAGTTTTAGAATGGATATCCATGAAGTTTGACATGACATAGGAGATATAAGTCTTTAATTCTATAAAGGCTCTCTAATATGGTTTAGCATTAAGTTAGAGAACTTAAAGGTTTTCCCTAATAATGTTTAGCATTCAGTGAGAGAAAACAAGTTTTCTTTAATGTTGTTTAGCATTCGGTAAGAGAAAACATGATATCTCTAATGTAGTTTAGCATAAAGTTGGAGAAATCGAGACCCACAAACAAAGATGATATAATATAGATCATAAAGGTATCATCCTAGTTTGTCACACTCCATTTTCCTATTCATGTTAGTGAGGTATTAGGTATACGTGATTGTATTGGATCCGTGTCGCACATGACACATGCATTTAATACTTTTCGATATCGAAAGCCTTGCAAGACGAAATGATGGGCTTTATTATCTTTGGATCAAATATTTTTGTTTTTAAACCTAGTCGACTAATATAATAGCGTGACTTAACTAAGTTTTTAAACTTTTTTTTAAACTTGAGTCAAAACTGCAATTAATGCTTGTCCAAGGGGGAGAATGTTTGATAATTTTGTCCTTTCTCGTAAAGTTGGACAACTATTAATTGCATTTTTTAGTTTTTTCAATAATTTATCGGTTACGTTACGTAATTTGATCCAGATAAAGATAATAAAGTGGCTTAATAAATGATCTAAATCAATTAGTTGAAGTTCGTGTGAAAAATGGATCTCAATCAGTGTGGACCGAGCCTATATCAACCTTGTGATAGGGAAGTCCGATATGGACGTTATATATAAATGTTAAGGTCTCCGACAGTCGCTCATATAATCAATCGTAAATATAAGAATTATCTGACCTATTAAGAGAGCTTACGTTTTGAGAAAACTATAAAAAGACCTTACCCGCATCTTGGAGAGGAGTTCCCGTGAAGGCGGCGGTGAATTCGCCCTCGTTTCAATTTCGAAAAGCTCGTTTGAAATTACGAAGATCGAAATTAGGTATCTCCATATTTTTTCGTTTCTTGACCTTTCATGTTCGATCCAAGATAAGTAACTAAGGTATCGTTAGGTAATCCATTGTGTCAATAATACATGCTAACTTACAAAATATAAGACATTAATGTAAGCTTTTAATACGAGTAGACACCTTCTTGGACTTTTAAACAATACCTTCTTCAACAAAGTGAGGCAGCTTCTCCGCTGACTCAAACTGATGAAACCGCGATTTTTAAAAAAAATTAAATATATAACAATAACTTATAAATTATTTAAATAATTAAAATTAAACAATAATTTTAATATAACTTTATATTTAAAAAATTTAAATAATCAAAATAAGTGATTTCTGTTCATAATCTTAACATGAGCAATTTTTAAGTATAATTAAATTGATATTTATGTTTTTAGTTTATTACGATTGAAAATCAATATTGAAATTAATTAATTAAAATTTATTAAATTTGACTTCAAAGTTGCTCGAACAATTTTAAATTCTCTTTTATAAAATTTGTGTTTCAATACGTATATGTTATTTTACATGTAAGAAAAGGAAAAAAAATATTTATACATTTATTTTTTCTATCTCTTTATTTGTTTATAAAAAATAACCTTTATCAGTTA
>JAOQMP010000208.1:33690197-33707503 GCA_027563575.1 Erythroxylum pedicellare | reverse complement strand
TAAAATATTTAAAAATTATTGTTATTGACTTATTTCATATTAATTGTCATTATTATTTACTATTAAGATTTTTGAAATCATGGTTGATAAAAACAGTAAACTAGTAAAGTATACAGTACAACTGTACAATATACTAATATGGACTATTTTGTAATTTTTAAAATTTTCAGGGAATATTTTCTAAATTTAAAAAATTACCCAAAATGGTACCTGATACGGATCGGTATCGGTACAATTTCGTTCCAGAACCCAATCCGGTATCAAGCCCGGTATGGTATTCATAACTTTGACCTCAAGCTAAAAAAGGTACATTCTTATTCTTTATTTATTCGCTCTCGGTTAACTTTATTTTTAATATATTGACTATTTCTTTTAATAAATATAAAATCAAATATATCAATACAAATTTTATATTTTGTGATTTTTTTTCAACATTACGTTATGAATATATTATTAACAAGTAAACGTATGGCAATTTTAACATATAAAATATTGTCCAAGAATAATAATGTAACAAATATTAAATATTTACTCCCATAAATGCACAAGTATTATTCTTAAATTAGATTTTTACGTATAATATTTAAATAGAGCCATTTTATTTCATATATATTTGACTTATAAAGTTTTAATTACTAATTTTAGTTATAGTTACATAAAATATAGATTAGTTATTATCTTTACTTCTGTTTCAATCTCCGTCCATGTCAGAAGAAGAAAAAGGAGAAGAAGAAGACGAGGAAGAAGAAGAAGAAGAAGAACGTGGGATCTACTTCTAACAGAGCAAAGCCAAAAGAAGAAAAGACAGACATTGGACAATTTGAGGGATGTTGTGATTGTTGAGTGATAGGTCGTCAGGCTACCAAAAATAATTCCTGTTCCTGAAACAATGAAAACTTGTAATAGTGGTGAAACAGGGTCGAACCACAAAGAGTTGTAACTATCAATTCCTTTCAAAAAAAAAATAAAAGGGGGATTTGAGATTAAAATTTAGATTGTGAATAAAGCATAGAAAAATAAGGAAAACAATTGTCTCAGAGAAAAGTGGCAAACAAGGGTATTGAAACTCAATCGAAAGCACAATCGTTGTCTTGATTTCTAAAATTAATCATTGATAACTAAACATATTCTTTAGCCAATAAGTTGGTTATAACTGTTGAAGACACTTCTAACAGAAAATTCTCCCTTAATATTAGTCGATCAAGAGACGCTCATTAATCGATCCTAGCTAACAACCAACCCAAGAAGACGCTTCATTGAATTTAGCTTGTTAACAACATTAAGAATTAGAAGAACCCAACTCTAACCAATAGACTCAACAGCGTGGTTTATTTAAATTAGATTATGAAATTCCTTTAGTGTTTCATTACTAAATTGCTACTAACATCAACTAGTAAAAGCAATTACGGACTAGAACCAGTTAATTAGCTTCCAGTTAATCTCAGATGCTATCACAAGGATCCTATTGTAACAACAATCAAGAATAACCTTAAAAATAAATCTGGAAATTCATAAATATTGACAAGGAATTTACTTAAAGACCAAAACCTCACAACTTGGAAACCAATCTTGATTGTACCTTCAATCGAAGAAGACTAAGCTATCATGGTTGTAGAAAGAACAAAATTGGAGTTCTTAAACATACTTCTCCGAGAAATCTAGAATACAAGAATGAATTAAAAAAAACAAGAACAATCTATCCCTCTCGCAGGCAGCTTCCTCTTCCTTTTATAGCTTCAGGGTGCAAGATCCTCCTCTTTGATTTTCAGCTGATTTCCTCTATCTTTCTAAAGATATCTCCCTTTTATTTCCTTAACAGAATATTTCCTGCCAACTCAATCAAAACAATAAAATCTGCTCGATCTTATCCTGATCGGCACAAGATAAGTTCTAAAATCAAGCAAGTATTCAGCAAATATTCTTATTAACAATAATGGATATGGGATAATTTAGGCACTCGGCCGCAACAACATAATAATTGGAAAAGAGTCACATGAGCATTTCATATACATTGCAATAAGCATGTTTGATTGTTTGAAATACAAAATTATCTTACCCTTAAGTGAGAATGTGATATGTGATAATTTATGCAAAATGCAAGGATATGAATTATATGTTCTATGTGTGATGTGTTGCATAAATTGAATGAACCATCGATGATGATTATCTCAGTGAGTTCGTAAAACTCACCAAAATTGCAAAGTTGATTTTTCATAACTAAGAGACGAATTTAGATACTAAGAGACTCTATAAGAAGTATAGTCTTATACTTTTAGGGAAAAAGAAGAAATGGCTCAAAGGTCAGCCAGTTGAGGTTGGAAGATTAGATAGATCTTTTTGTGTAATTACTCTTTCATGTAGTGTATTTTGTATTAGGATATGATGATGTTCATATTTGGACGATATTTAAAACTGTTAATGTAAATATTTGATTTTATGAAATGAAAGTAGAAATTCGGGTTTAAAATATAGTGTTTTTCATTATGATGTATTATAAGAAAATAAAGAATGATGATACCATGTTAAGTGAATATTGTGATTGAACGTAGCGTACCTTTATCGTAGGTTATATATTGGAATGTCCTCAAGGTGCTCCTGTTCATACTTTATAGTAGTGGGGGTGTTACAATATTGGTATCAGAGCATGGTTTGGCATCCATAGGGACACACAAAAATTTTAAGCATGAAATATCATGAGAAATGTGATGATGATTGAATTTATTGTTTATTATAGGTCATCTGCTATAGGTGACCAAGTGGGACAGTCATTTGACCAAGGATTTATAGGAGCCAGTAAAGACTGTTCGGTACCTCGACTAGAGGAGATGCCTCCTCGAGTTCCTAAGAGAAGGAAGAGGAGGTATGATAGGCTGCAAAAGTAGGGGGCTATGGACTTCTATGGAAGTACAGACCTAGCGGAGGCCGAGAGATGGCTGGAAAGGACAGAGAGAGTTTTTGATCAGATGGATTGCGAGCTACACAAGAAGTTGGACTATGCAGTGTCCTTACTGTAAGGCCTAGCTTACCAGTGGTAGAAGACTATCCTAGGCAGTACCACTAAGCCTTGCAACTTGAAGTGGGAAGACTTCCTAAGGGTCTTCAAGGAGAACTACATGCCCAAGGTCTACTTGGATAGGAAGACAAAAGAGTTCCTAGATCTGAAGCAGGGTAGGATGTCAGTGGCAAAGTATGAGATCAGGTTCAATGAGTTAATGGGATATGCACTGCTTTGATTCATATCGAAGAAAATAAGTGTAGGAGATTCGAAGATGGGTTGAACATGGAGATCAGGATAAGACTAGCGATCTCTAACCTAAGTAGTTTCTTTGAGTTGAGAGTTGCTTCGATCAGAATTAAGCAGCTATTGAAAGAGGGACAAGCAGAGTCTAAGCAAGGGTTCAGATTGAAGAGGTCAAGTGAGATTTAGAGTGGTTGTGGTAGAAGATTCAGTGAGCGCCAGGACTGAGCTTTCAAATCATTGACTGGATCAAGACAGTCGGGATTCAGACAAAGAGGTGATTTTGTACAGTCTGGTAATGGAAGAGGTACAACACAAAGTCAGTTAGCCCATTGTGAGCACTGTGGGAAGAGGCACGGTGGTGAGTGCTGGAGATTGTCTAGAGCTTGCCTTAGATGCGGTTTATTTGACAACTAAATTAGAGATTGTCCTGCTACTATGGGAACTCAGTCTGGTATGAGTGGGATATCCAAGAGTGAAGCTATAATCCAATAGAGTCGATGTAGTGGGACTAGATAGAGAGGTCGTGGGAGAGGTAGAGTGAACTCTGGGAGTCCTTCTATCAGGACTAAGGTGTGGAACAACTGACCATAGTCTCAAGCTTGACTGTATGCCATGACTAGGTAAGAGGCTCAGGACTCTCCGGATGTCGTTGTAGGTATGCTACTTATTTATGATCATAAAGCATTTGTATTGCTAGATCCAGGATCTATGCATTCCTTTATCAAACCGCATTTTGCATCTAAGTTGTATTGTGATAGAGAGTTATTAAAGTATAGATTAGAAGTGAGTACAACAATAAGTAGTACGATATTTATAGGAGAGGTCTATAAGAGAAGCTTAATTTAGATTGATCAAGCAGAATTGGAGGCATACTTGATTATACTATAGCTGAGAGAGATAGATATTATCCTAGGCATGGATTGGCTCACCGCTCATAGGGCTATCATAAACTGCTATAACAAGGAGGTAATTTTAGAATCTCCTAGTCAGTCGAGAGTAGTTTTTAGAGGAATTAGTCAAGCAGTGTCAGCCAGGTTGATATCATTTATGAGTGAATTGAGGATGATGCAAGGTGGATGTAAGGCCTATCTAGCCCATGTCATCGATACTCAAGCTGAGCAAAATGTGTAGGATATTCTCGTGGTTAAAGAATTCTTGGATGTGTTTCCCACCGAGCTATCTAGTTTACCTCTAGATTTGGAGACAGAGTTTACAATTGATTTAGTTCTGGGTGCAACTCCTACATCCATTCCTCTATATAGGATGGCACCAAAAGAAATCAAAGGAGTTGAAGGATTAACTACAGGAGTTGCTGGAAAATGGTTTTATTAGTCCCAGTGTTTTGCCTTGGGGAGCTCCAGTTTTGTTTTCCAAGAAGAAAGATGGGCTTTGAGGTTGTGCATCAATTATAGGCAACTGAATTAAGTGATAGCGAAAAACAAGCACTCATTTTCGAGACTTGATGATTTTCTTGATCAGTTACAGGGAGCTTATGTTTTCACTAAGCTGGATTTGAGATTGGGGTACTATCAGTTGAAGATAGTGGAGGCTGATATACCTAAAAGTGAATTCAAGAGCAAGTATAGGCATTCGAGTTTTAGTAATGCTGTTTGGGTTAACTAATGCCCTGACAACATTTATGGCCTTGATGAATAAGGTGTTTCAGCCCTACTTGGACCACTTTGTGATAGTGTTTATCGATGATATTTTAGTGTACTCACAGAATAGAGAAGAACATGCCTGATATTTGAGGGTAGTACTGCAAATTATTAGGGAGAAACAACTATATGTCAAATTTAGTAAGTGTGAATTTTGGCTGGATCAAGTAGTGTTTTTGGGATGTATAGTGACTGGAGAAGGCATACGAGTGGATCCAAGGAAAATAGAAGCTCTAAGAAATGTGCCTGAAATTCGAAACTTTTTAGGATGGCCTGGACATTATCGGAGGTTTTTCGAGGGGTTTCCTTTGATCTCAGCCCCTCGAAAAAAAATTCTAAGGAAGAATGTAGTCTTCAAATGGAATAAGAATGTCAGAAGAACTTTAAGAAGTTGGAGCATTGGTTGACTACGGCACCAGTGTTGACTATTCCATTAGGGACTGGAGGATATGTGGTATATAGTGATGCTTCGTATCAAGGATTGGGCTGTGTATTGATGCAGTATGGCGAGGTGATCGCTTATGCATCGAGACAATTAAGGTCTTGCGAGATTAACCATCCGATACATATTTTAGAGCTTGCTGTAATTGTCTTTGCTCTAAAGATATAGAGACACTATCTATATGGAGAGACATTCCAGATTTATACAGATCATAAGAGTCTGAAGTATTTTTTAAGTCAGAAGGAGTTGAACATGAGACAAAGAAGACGGATAGAGTTATTGTGTATTGGAGTTTCAACAAGTTTAGGATCAATATATAGCACTGATAAAATTTGCTTACAATAACCACTATAACAGTAATATCGCAATGGCACCATATAAGGCACTGTATGGTAGAAAATGTCAGTTGCCACTATATTGGGATGAAGAGGGCTTGAGAATGGTTGAAGGCATGGAATTGATACCAGAAACGGTGGATAAGGTGAAATTGATCCGAGGCTGAATTAAAGTGGCCCAAGATAGACAGAAGAGTTTTGTGGATCATCATCGACAAGATATGGAGTACAGTGTAGGAGACAGAGTGTTACCTTAGAGAGGAGTATTGAGATTCAGTAAAAAGGGCAAGTTAAACCCTAGGAACATTAGTCCTTATGAGATCATTGAGAGGATAGGACCTTTGGCATATAAGTTAGCTTTACCGAATGAAATGTCTAAATTGCATAATGTGTTTCATGTGAGTATGCTTCGAAGATACTGGTCGGATCTAACAAAAGTGATACCAGATCAAGAGAATGAGGCTGCTAGTAACTTAAGCTATGTTGAGGAGCCGATCAAGATAGTGGGATCTCAGATCAAACACTTGAGAAACCAAGTCATTCCATTGGTGAAGGTCCTATAAAGGAATCACTCAACTGAGGAAACAACTTAGGAAATGGAGGAGCATATGAGGGGGCAATATCCCCACCTTTTCGAACAATCAAGTAAGAATTTCAAGAACAAAATTTCTTTTAAGTAGGGTAGAATTGTAAAATCTCATTACCCACGTTAAGGCTAGAATAGTATATATATATGGGAGATTATTGAGAGATTAAAAAATGCATTTCATGCTCATGGATTATATGATATGCACATACACGTGAATATTGAATTTTTGCATATGAAAATAATTGTACATGCATTCATTGACAATTTCTTGGTATAATTGATTGATATATATGAAAGGTGATTTTTATTGAGAATTGTGGTTTATTTTCATCGAAAACTGAAGTGGAGTAGATAAATTGTTGATTTAGAATTTTTGGAAAATTTTAGGAAAGATTTTTGAAATTGTTGATTATTATTGTACTAGGACAAATCCCACTTTGCAACTAAATTGATAGATGGAAATAGAAATAAGAAACAAATGATATTGGAGAAATTTTTTAATTTGACTTTAGAAATTATTTAGAAAATGACTTTGAAAATTTGGAGATGACTTTAGAATTTGTGAAATAAGATGATATTGAAAATTTTAGAGATAATTGGAATGGAAAGATGGAGTTATGGGACTAGTTTAATAAGAACTAGTTAGTTGGGAGACTATCGAAGGTTTTAGAAATTGGATAAGTGTCCAGGTCTAAAGTCACGTTTTTCTAACTTTGAAAGACCAAGTTAAGTGTTTTTATTCTTGCTTTCTTCATTTTCTTCGTGGCTTTTTTCTTCTTCTTCTGCTCCATTTTCGTTTCTTCACTCACTCTCACTGTATCAAGGTTACACCTTGCTTCCATTTTGTTGTTTCTTCCATTTTCCACAAGAAAAACCTACCCTATCCACGTTTCAAGATGAAGATCGTGTGATGCTTGGGAGCTAGGGTTAAGTGTTATTTTTGAAGATTTGGAGCTAAATCAAGTAAATAGCTTGTTAATCTTCATGGGTAATTTTAAATGAAGCATTTATGATGATAATTATAGGTTAAATGACATAAAATGGTGTTTTGTGCATGATAAACGTGAGTGATGAAAATTTTAAGTAAATGTCTTTTTTTTTTATATGTATGATTAGTAATAATTCATATATTGTTATAGATATGTTTTTGAGGTAGAATGATCATTATAATGGTGTTAGGATGAATTCAGAAAATTGTTGATGAATGGTATATGCACATATTCTATTTTTGAGTTAATGATCAAATATAGATCATGATTTATTTGTGACAGATATTGATTTGAAATGGAGTTGATAACGAAGAATAAATGAAGTAGAAAAAGTGATCTTTATACAAGTTGTGTTAGGTGTAAAATATGGAAAATTAAAAGATGAGTGATGGAAAATGTAGCAGTAACATGTTCATTAATTATGCTTTTGTGTTTTTTCCATAACTTGTTCTATAGTTATCCCAATAAGATGATTTTTTATTTGTATTAACATAAGGCTACATTTTTCATGAAGACATCGAATTTAAATTATGCCCTTAAGAGCGTTTTTAGATTGCACTCTAGATAGTTTAGCTTCATACTTATCACTAGTATAGGTTTTCATTTTGTATCGCATCAAAATTTTTGGAAATACAAATAAAGATATTAATTTTCTTCAATTTTCATACTTAGCGTTTTACATCTGCATAGTTCAGAGTCTTGTTTGCTACTTTCTGTGAAAGTTTGCCGCGATTAACTCCTTGTTTCGTCGTGGCCAACTTGCAGGATTTTACATGGATTCCTCTCATGACACTTACGCCGCAGCCAACTTTCCTGCACAACTTCAAAATTTTCTTTACCTATGCATACATACTTTCACACACCCATACACTTGCGTCCATCACATCTCTTCCCTTGACTTTGTGATCTTGCAAGTCAATTTTGTTCACTTTTATTCTCTTTTGAATTTTTCTGTTTTAATATTTGAGTTTTAATCTAGGATTTTGGCTTTGCTTGTGGATGAATTGAGTTAAATGAAAGTCTAAAATGGGGAATGTACAAAAAAATTATGATCTTCTGAAATCATTTGGGAGAAATTGAGTGATAAATTTAGGACAAAAATGATGAACAATTCTGGAAAATTTATAAATGGAGTATTTTCATTAAACATGCTTTGGTATTTTGGTGATATATTGACCTGTAGTTATCTAAATGGATTGATTCTTAATTTAGATTAAACTAGGGACATAGGGCTACAATTATTTTGAAGAAACAAAATTTTAAATCTTATGTCTGGAATTCCATAATCTGACTTGAAGTTAAGCACAGACTACTATTTTGGTGTAAGAATAGTCTGAATTATTTGGAATATAAATTTTGGAGTACTGAACCAAATTGAATGATATTAGTGTCATTAGGAACTTAAAACAATGGGGAATACTTTTATAGAAGAATGTGTTGCCAAATTAATTCATTTTCAGTGTCAGATTGATCATGTACAGTATACTCAAAGGTATGTTTAAGGAAAAATATAAAATGATGAAATGAGTTATGAATTTCGATTTTAATGGTTTTATTAAAGTATAAACCATAAGTATAAATGATACTTATGTGAGTTTGGAAATATGAATGTTTATATGATGAGAATAATAGAGTGATACCCAAGATTGTCATGAATATGCATTGTGCATATTTCATATGTATACATATTCATTAACAAACACTTATAATTGTATAATTGTACAAAAGTGTGATATATGTATATTGCTTGATATAGAGGAGCAGTTGGAACGTCAACATCTAGACGTTGTCCAAACTTCAAGGTAATAGCTTCAGGAGCAATTTGTGAGTATCCTAGACGATTTCACGCAATTAATTGTTTGCTTTATAATATGTTTTAAATGATGATATGAATGTGATTTGATAATGTTGATGTAGGATAATGAAGGTCTGAGACTTGATGTATAAATATGATATTGAAATGCTACTTGTATATGAGTATGACGAACTAAATACTTCTTGACATAATTGATTGATTATGAGAGATGCATTCCATACATGAATGCTGATCAAATAATGAGATTTGTGACCTGAGTAGCCACTGAAAATAAGCTTAAAGGTCCAAATGTGATTAAAAGCCAAAGGCTCACTATATAAAATGAGCCCCAGATCCCCAACGAATAAGGGACAATATAAATGACCCCAGTATGCATAATGGATATGGGATAATTTAGGCACTCGGCCGCAACATCATAATAATTGGAAAAGAATCACATGAGCAATTCATATGCATTTTAATAAGTATGTTTGATTGTTCAAGATGCAAAATTTTCTTACCCTTAATTGAGAATGTGATATGTGATAATTTATGCAAAATGTAAGGATGTGAATTATATGTTATATGTGTGATGTGTTGCATGAATTGAGTGAACTATTGATAATGGTTACCTCACTGAGTTCGCAAAACTTACCAAAATTGCAATGTTGATTTTTCATGATCGAGAAACGACTTTAGTTACTAAGAAACGCTGCAAGAAGTATAGTCTTATACTTTTAGGGAAAAAGAAGAAATGGCTCAAAGGTCGATCAGCTGAGATTGGAAGTTAGATAGACCTTTTTGTGTAATTCCTCTTCTATGTAGTGTATTTTGTATTAGGATATGATGATGTTCATATTTGGATGAGATTGAAATCTGTCAATGTAAATATTTGGTTTTATGAAATGACAAGAGAAACTTGGGTTTTAAAATATAGTGTTTTTCATTATGATGTCTTATAAGAAAATAAAGAATGATGATGCCAAGTAACTTGATTGTTGTGATTTAACGTAGTGCTCCATTATCATAGATTATGTACTAGAATGTCCTCAAGGTGTTCCAGTTCGTACTTTATAGTAGTGGGGGTGTTACATTGTTGTTGGAGAGAAGGCTACAGTGTTGTTCTAGAGTGAAGGCAGTGCATTAATGGAGTGAAGTGTGGCTGCGTCCATGGAGGGGAGGCTACATATATAGAGGGGACGCTACGTAGAAAAGTGACTGGATGGTTACTTCGTGTGTGAGTGGAGAGTAGATGCTTCAATGGGGGTTTGTGGCATGAGTGTTGTGGAGCAGTAGCAGTGAATGCAAGCCACTTTGTTAGAGTTGTGTGAAGGGTTTTTAATGGCAGGTTGCATGATTGTAAAAGGGTCGAGTGTATGCGTTAATGGAATCGCTTGTTAGTGAGTGAATGGAGGGTTGTCTTCTTACGTGAATGGGGGTTAGAGCTTAGTGGGGCTGCGTCTGTCTTCTTTTAGAGTCTGCTTGGTTTTCGTCTCTTATGCTTGGTGTGATGAGTGCACATGTTGCTGGTAGAGAGTATGTCTGTGAATAAAATGAATGTTGTAGCCTGTGTGAGTGGAGACAGTATGGCTGCTTTAGTGGAGGCCTTCTATGTAATTCAAGTGGAGTGTTATCCTAATTATTTTTCAAAATGCTGGACCCCTCCCCCCGTTTTTTGAATAATTACACGACGTTTTGGTTAAAACGCTGAAGACTCCTTTTTGCTTCTTCCGTTTCACACATGTATAATCTTTAATTTGCATGTTGGTGTATGGCTTTTTGCGCAATCCAAATTTGCTATCTTTTTTCTCTATTTTTCCAATAAAACTCCTAACACTCAAAGATAATAAAAAAAGTAAATTAGTATAATATCTATCTCAAAATACTACACATTTCACCTACAATAATGCATCAAATAAAAGCCTATCAGTATCTCTATCAATCCTAACTATGTAGCTAGTTTTGATGGTTTATCAAGATATTTTTTCTATCATTATTGGGATATTATAGCTTCAAATGTATACGCAACAATTCAAGAATTTTTCTTGGGCAAACATATCTCACATGGAATGGTATTAACAATAATAGTGTTGATTCTAATGAAAGATAATCCTTTAACTTTTTCTTATTTCCATCCTATTAGTCTATAGGCTATCACCAATAAAATAATATCTAAGGTCTAGCTGAGAGGGTAAAGCCTTTATTTCCTAAATTAATTTTTACTGAACAAATGACATTTTTGTCTATTTTTGTCTAGCTGAGATATATCAGATAATTTATTATTGGCACAAGAACTCATTCAATCTATTGACAGGAAAACAAAAGGTCATAACGTGGACTTTAAATTTGATATGATGAAGGCTTTTGATAGAGTTTCATGGTTTTTCTTGGAACAACTACTAAAGAAGCTAGGATTTGATGATCATTTTGATAATTTGATTTTAAATAATTTAAAAGGAGCTTGGTTTTTAGTTTTGATCAATGGGCAAGCTAGTGTCTAATTTAAAGCAACACGAGGCATTTAAAAAGGTTATCTCATATCGTCTTATTTATTTATACTAGTCTTTGATTTTTTATGCTGCTTCGAATCATATGAGCCAATCTCCCTTACATTTAATCATGTATATCACCATATTCAATGAGACCAGCTGCCTTTTAAGTACTTAGGTTGTATATTGTTTAAGGGACATTCCACGACTATCTTATTTTCAACACATACTAGATAAAATTGATTTGAGATTGAATGCTTGGTATTAAAAACTTCTTTCTCCAGTTGGTCAAATGATTCTCATTAAACATGTCTTGTCTGCAATTCCATTATATGATCTTTCTACTTTCTAGTTGCCCAGAACAGTCATTCACCAATTAGAATAATGATTTGTAAGATTTTTTTGGGGATATAAGGAAGAGAGAGAAAAAAAAAGGACATTGGTGAAATTGAAGCAGCCTTACTTTTACAAAAGATGAAAATGGAGTGGGGTTTTCTTCACTTCCTAATTTAGATCAAGTAGCCACTTGTAAATTATAGCGGAAGTTACATCAAGGTAATTCTCTTCAAAAAAAGTTAAATATTCGACCATAAGGAATACAAAAAAGTTGGCATTGGAAATGCCTTAGGAATGTTTCTGAATTTTTTAAAGATCACACTAAAATCATAATAGGGGATGGATCAAGTTCTTTTTAGTGCGATGATTGGTCAGGAAAAGGTATGATGCATTCTTATTATAAAGCAAAAAAATGCTACTAAATGATTTTACTTTATCATAATTCTTTAACAACTTACATGATAATATTGATAGCATTAAACATCTATTATCTTTAAAGAATGTTAAAATTTTAATGACATTTTAACCAGTCTTTGGAGAAGAACATGATCAGCTTATACGGATGCCAACCTCTTTTGGACATTTCACCTTCAAATATGCTCATGAGTTGATTAAAATAAGGTCTAATCAAAAACATCAATTAAAATATATATGGAATGCTATAATTCCACCTAAGATATCTATTTTTGTCTAAAAGATGTTAAACAATTTACTGCCACTACAAGAAACTCACAAACGGTTAGGATTTGCAATAGTCTCTAAATGATGCTTTTGTCAAAATCTAGATGATATTGCCCATATCTTTTTTCTTACAACATAGCACTCTAGGTGTGGTCTTACTTTAAAGAGAAAATACATATAAGAAAAACTAATTCAACTATTGGGTTATACGAAACTTTGCATATCTAGTGGCAAAATGAAATACCTGCTGCTGCAACAATTGAAATTCGTAGACTTCGACCTATTTTCATTTGTTGGAATCTATGGTGTGTTCGAAACAAAGCTCTTTTTGAAAAAACTCACAAGATTAAAACGTTGTTTAAAGCAATGGAATTGGGAACACTTTGGGGATGTGAGGCTCAACACGGAAGCATCTGAAAAGCAATATAAAGAAATGAAGATTCTTTTGGTGAGAATCCATTTCCAGAAGCTCACCTTCAGATGAAAAAGGAGCATGCTGAATATGTGAAGGCATTATTTGAAGAAGAGGGTTTTTGGAAACAAAAATCCATAATAAGATGGCTCAAAGGAGGAGACTTTAATACAAAAATTTTTCATGCCTCTGCAACAACTAACACAATTGTGTATTACTAAACTAAAAAATGATGAAGGCGTATGACTAGAAATGTAAGAGCGGTTGACTAATGAAGCTACCAATTTTTTTTATGCAATTGTTAATTACAGAAAAGTAAGCAAACATTTAACATGTTTTAAAATTTTTGGAATGGACACTAAAACTAATTTCAAGTGATGATAATGCCATGTTATTAAAACCTATCATTTTGGATAATGCCATGCTATTAAAACCTATCATTTTGGCGGAAGGAAAGGTTGTGATCTTTGATCTAGATCCTGATAGTGTAGCTAGTTTTGATGGTTTCTCTAGATATTTTTTTCCTTCATTATTGTGATATTGTAGCTTTAAATGTACACGTAGCAGTTCAAGAATTTTTTCTTGGGCATACCTATCCCATATGGAATGGTATCAACAATCATAACGTTGATTCTAAAGAATGACGATGCTTCAATATTTTCTGATTTCTGGCCTATTAGCCAATGCACTTTCACCAATAAAATACTATCTAAGGTTTGGATGAGAGGATAAAGCCTTTATTACCTAAATTAATTTTTACTAAATAAATGACATTTTTTCTGGAAGAGATATATCAGATAAATTGTTATTGGCACAAGAACTCATCCAATCTAATGACAGAAAAATAAAAGGTTGTAACGTGGATTTTAAATTAGATATGATGAAGGATTTTAATAGAGTTTTATGGTTTTTCTTGGAACTGCTGCTAAGGAAGCTGGGATTTGATGATAATTTCAGTAACTTGATTCTAAATAATTTAAAAGCAGCTTGGTTTTCATTTTTAATTAATAGGCAAGCTAGTGTCCAATTCAAAGCAACATGAGGCATTAAAAAAGGTGATCCTATATCACTTTATTTATTTATAGTAGTTTTTGAAGCACTTTCTCAAGCTTAGAATGCATTGGCAATAGAAGGAAAGATAGAGTATTATGCATTACCAAGAGGTAGCGTTCCTATTACACACTTGAGTTTTTTAGATGACATAATTATATCACCAAAGGGGGTTGACAATCTCTTCATATTTTAGATGAATTTTCTACATACATATGAGGAAGGAAACGGAAAAAAAAAATTAACCTGACTAATAAGTATAAATTGTATTGTGTTTTAAGGCATGGTTTCATATCTGTTTAGCCGTTAATTTTATTATTTAGTATGTATTAAGGTTAGAATTGTGTTATTTTGTTAATTATTTGTGTTTTAAGTGTTTTGTGGGTTAATACAAGTTTTTAACGTTAAATATTATATTTTTAAGGTACCTTAATGTGTTTATTAATGTTTCAAGGTTAATATCGAAGAATGGATGAGTTTTAAAGGTTACCAAGGCCATAACATAGGCCCACAAATGTGGCAAGATAGAAGCTCCAAGAATGGCCCATAATTATGGCCTGCATGCCATGATATTTACAAAGGGCTCAGATGTGAGCCACGATTGTGGCCTGCATCAGGCAAACATGTAGATGCTTACAAACTTCACATTTCAATGGACTTTTTGGACATTTCAGACCGAAAAAACCTTAGATTACCCAAAACATAAAAAAACTATTTAAAGAACTACAAGTGATGAGAAAAGGGAGCTTTTTCGTGCAGCCGCACTTAAAACCCTAAAGAGAGAATACCGTGAGAGAGAAAGAAGAACAAGGAAGAGAAAGCTGACTCATTGTGCTTCCCGGATCAAGAGGTTTTCTGAGGTCGCTACCTTCCTTTGTCTATTATAAGTCATTATTTCCATTTCATTTTGATTTTATTTATGTATAGAATTGAGATGGATAGTATGATGATAGGATTTGGAATATTGATGTTCTTCTAAACTTTCCTTCATGATTTTATTTTGATTTAACGTTATTCAAGTTAATTTTGTGTTATTTGAATTGGGTATTGTAATTTGTTGCATTTCTTGCATAATTTGGTAATAAACTGAGAGGGTGAATCGAATAAAAAATGATTCGATCAGATTAATAAAAGTTAGGCGATTCAATAGAACCCATAACTAATTAGATTAGTAATTGTGCGAAGAGAGATCTTGTGTAAGAACTAATAGTTTATTAGAGTGCTTTAGATCTAGTTAAGATTATGAGTCTTTATTAACTGAGAGATTACAAATTTTATAATCCAACTAGGGTTTCTAAATTAGGGTTTAATGGTTATAATTCAAGAGAGAGTAATCAACCTTAGGATCATCTAGAATCGATGCCCCATTAGCACATAATCAACTAGGTTAGCATTAATGATAGGTAAAATCTCTTTCTCATAACTTGGTTAATTTTTCTTGATTGATTTCCATTGTGTTTCTGCATTGCTAAAAACTTCATTTGTTTTCATTTTAATTTCTGAATTACAACTCTTGCCAATCAATTTCTTAAATTTACCTATCTTGTGAAACTTCATTTCCATTATTTCAATTTCCTTAGCCTTAAATAATATAGAATTATAATAGCCCCCCTTCTCATGGGATCGACACCTCTTATACTACAGTGGCGACTAGTGTGCTTGTGGTATTTGAGGGCTTATAACTTTTAATGCTCGAATGACACAATCAAGTTTTTGGTGTTGTTACCAGGGAGGGTGAAGAATAGTTTAGTTCTCTTAATCTAAGGCATTTTAGTTAGTTTAAATTTTTTTTGTTCTTCCCATATTTTATGTTCATCTGTGTTCTTACATGAACACAAGAGTTACAAGAAGTTCGAGTCGTATAGTTGAAACTGTAACATCACTCGTCTATAACATTCAATTAGAAGAGCTCGACATGAAGAAGAAGAAGAAACCATAAAAGCAACAACGACTAAGAAGTGTCAGTGAGATTTGGATCAAGGAGTGAACCAAGGGCATCAACTGAGAACCCTTATGGACTTCGTGAGATCAGACTTCAATGCAACCAATCAAGGTGTAGCTAGGCCACCCGTGCAAGCAGCTTCCTTTGAAATCAAACCAACCCTTCTGAATATTCTTTAACAAAATGTGCAATTTTATGGATTAATGAATGAAGACTTGAATATATTGTCAATTTCCTTGAAATTTACGATACCTTCATTATCATTAAATGTCAGGGGATGCTATAAGAATTAGACTTTTCCCTTTTACCTTAAGGGATAGAGCCAAAGCTTGGTACCATTCCCTCAACCCGATTAATGTCACCACTTGGGACCAATTAGTTCATGGCTTCTTAGATAAGTACGTCTCCCTTACCAAGACTACAAAGATTATCAAAGAGATCACAAACTTTCAACAGGGTGATAGGGAATAGATTTATGAAGTATGGGAATGATATAAAGACTTGCAAAGAAAATGTCCACTCTATAACCTACCTAAATAAGTTCTTTTGTAAGCATTCTATAACAGAGTAACCCTATATACAGGAGACATAATTAGTGTGGCTTCAGGAGGATCACTTATGAGGAAGACGGTAGATGAAGTAGAAGAGTGGTTAGAATAAATGGTAACTAATAGTTTTTTATGGACGAATGAGCAGAGTAGACAATCCACAACTCTTTGTGAGCAAAAAAGAGTTGTAGATGTCGATCAAATGATAGAAATGCAGGATAAAATTGATAATTTAACTCAACAGCTAAACACCATGAAGGCTTCATCCTCAAATACAATAAAAGTTATTCAGCTGAAGTGTGAGCATTGTGGGGAGATGGACCATGATATAGTTGATTTCTTCTTGATGAGGATGATGGATTAGAGAAAGTAAACTACATGGGAACCTAATACAATCAAAGAGGGGGAAACAATCCCTACTCTAACACCTATAACCCTAGGTTAAAAAATCACCTAAATCTCTCTTGGTCAAACAATGCTAGAGGACATTTTAGAATTTAAAAACCACTAGGTTTCTAGTAAGACAAACTGAGTTCGAAGGAAGCCAAGCTGGACAAAATCTTAGACAAGCTTGGAACCCTAGAAGATGAACAAAATACTCTGGAAGGCAAATTTGAATAAGTAACAAAGAATCTGTTGGATCGAAAAAAGAAAGCATGCTATATTTGGAGAAATGGTAGATTTCAAAACTTTTAAGAAATCATTTTTCCAGCGGAAGCAAAAAATCCAAATCATCATGCCAATCCATACATGATATGGTATAAGGATAATAAAAACATAAACAAGATGAAGAGTATTA
>JAOQMP010000208.1:33647340-33659850 GCA_027563575.1 Erythroxylum pedicellare | reverse complement strand
GATGGTGTCCTTCGGTCCCCTCTGAAGATCACCTTCTCATCATTACCAAGATCAAACTCTACCTCTTTAAGGCCACATTCTAACTTTATACAATATTTCTCTATGACGTCCATTCCCAGTATCATATCTAGGCCTTTCAAGTCCAACAGTAGCAAATCTACTACAAGTTTAGCAACCTCAATAAATAATTCACAATCCCTATACACTTGACTTATTATCACCTTTCTCCCTAAGGGAGTGCTAACAATTAAAGGGCTATCCATAGGCACCAAATCAACATCATGTAATGTCATGCTTGTAGAAACAAATGAATGCGTAGAGCTAGAATTAATCAATAAATATACTACAGAGTTAAATAACTGATCCATACCCACAACAACTTCTGGTGCGGTTGCAACTTCCTCTCTAGTCATAGCAAATACCCTGGCTTGAGCCTGAACCCTTGGCCTTCCTAGAGGAATAACCTTTTTTACAACTCCATAACTGCCCACTTCAGTGGCTGGCCAGGTTCCCACTGTTTCAGCTCTCCTTAGGGCTTGTAACCACGACCCCTCCTACCTTGTTACTTGGGGATAGTCCTTGATCATATGTCCCTTCTCTCCACATCGAAAGCATGCTCCCAGTAACTTGAAGCACTCTCCTCGGTGAAGCTTTCCACAATGCTTACATTGGGGGTTCATGTTCCTGCTCCTCTCCACCCTACTATTGCCTCCTCCTGTTGAGGCTTGCACTGACACTGCCCTTGCTTGCTTATTCTGGGTAAGGCCACTGCTTCCCACTTCACTTTGGGTATAGTGACTACTTGTACCCCTCTCAGGCATTGGAGTACTCATTCCCTTCTTAGAAGACTGCTCCTTGTGCTTCCTCTTCCTGCTCACTTCATACTTGATATTCTCCAGCTTCTCAGCTTGAAGTGCAGCGTCTACCAACTAATGGTAGTCACAGAAATTATAGATCAAGACTTTCTTCTTGATCCCCAGATGGAGACCCCCTCAAACTTGCGAAACTTATCATCCTTATTTGCAACAATGTTGGCCACATACTGTGATAGCTAAGTGAACTTCAGCTCATAATTACTCACACTCATGTCCCTCTATGTGAGGTTTAGGAATTCCCTAGCCTTCTCCTGGATATAGACCCTCGATAAGTACTTCCTTCTGAAAGCTTCCAAAAAGTCTCTCCATGACAACACTAGAGGTATATCTTGACTGTGGGGCACTGATTCCCACCAATGAAGTGCATCCCCTTGCAGCAAGCTAACTACATAATCTAGCTTCTCCTCATTGGAGCACTTCATTTGAATCAGAACCCTCTCGGTCCTCTTCAACTAGGCTTCAGCTTCTTCTAGATTTATAGTCCCACAAAAATCCACAGCTCCATACTTACGGAGCTCATCATACTGTCCACTTCTATCTACTGAAGTGGGCATCGGCACTTGCAACCCTTGGCCTATGACATATATGAAAGCTTGAGTAAAGGCTTGAAAGAATCGTGGGTCCATAGCAGGCATAGGAAGAGGAGGCGATGGCACTTCATGTTGCACACTAGGTGCCTCAGAATTAGGAGCAGGCTGTGTCTCAACATCTTGCGGGACATAGGATTATCCGCGCTCCCTTGATGAGAGCTAGATCGAGTCACAACTCCTCGAAGTCTTTTTCAAGGTGGCATTTTCCACTCCTTTAATTTAAAATCATTGAAAATCTTTAGTTTATGCAAAATAGTTTCAAATCTTGTAAAACAATTTAAAACAATGCAAGTTGTTCACCTTAAAACAATGGATGTTCATTTCATGTCTTAGACTACCCACTTCATGCCTAGGATACTCTTAAACCTAGTCTCTCTGATACCATAAGTGTTGGGACCCTACCCTCGTGATTCACGTGTCAAACATCCTAAGTGACATCTGAGTGAGTGCTCCACAAGGATGACGATCCCTTACTAGGACAAAAATCAAAACAACACTCTTATTCTACTTCAGGACAAATTTATTGGGAAAACCTCAATCTTATAGCACCTATTTTAAGGCCCATAGCATAACTGTCATTTGGGATAACAGATTAATACCATCTTAGGACGGTTTGAAAGAAGTCTCTAAGGTCTACAAATTCCATAAAGACCTTAAAGGCAGGTTCTATCGTCTGAAGGGTCAAAAATGAAGTAGATGATAGCATTAGATGAATGGTAAAGGCAGATGAAGCAAAGTGACAGATGAAACAAAAGACAGACGAAACAAAGTAATAGACGAAATAAAAGACAGACGAAACAAAGTAACAGATGAAACAAAAGACAGATGAAACAAAGTGACAGATAAAATAAAAGACAGACAAAACAAACTGACAGACGAAATAAAAGACAAACGAAGCAGAAAGACAAACGAAGCAAAGTGACAAACAAAACAAAAGACAAACGAAGCAGAATGGTCAACTTAAGATGAAGCAAAAGTCAACCTAAGATGAATGACATCATCATAGACGATATGATGTCATCCCAGACGATACCTCTCTTAAGACGAAGCATCTTTACAGAGCTCTTAAGACGAATGACTTCATCATAGATAATATGACATCATTACAGACGATATGTCTCTTAAGATGAAGCGTCCTTATAGATGATACCAAGGTATACTCCTAAGCATAAGCATCTCTCCTTCTAAGGTCCATAACTTACGACCCAGAAGTCTGAAAATTTTATACTATAAACCGTTGGAAAGCTAAAAGCGAGACCTACTACTTTCCAGACAGCTCATTTGCCTATATAAGCCTGGATTAATCTAGACCTTCCCTTATAGTCCGAATACGAAGTTTTCCCTTACAGAACTTAAAAATGCAATGCATAAACTTAAAAAAGAGCTATGGTAAAAAATGCAATTATATTTCATTTGCATCAAAAGATAATAGTCTTACAAAGCTTTAATGGGCATTTCAAGCTGCAAATACATTAACATCTTAAAGTTCCAAAATACAAAAGGTACATAATTCATGATTTGCTCAAAATGTAACTAAAGCCTCTCTTTACAAAATTTGCTTCAAATATAAAATATACAAAAATTGGAGTGATGCCCTGACCCTTGTCTACTCAATATATGGGGGAGGAAAAAGGAGGGTGAGCTTAAGCCCGTGGGTAACAATTTATAATTGGTAATAAGCAAAACCATTTATGAAGTCCTTTTTAATGCAGAAATTTATGTTATTGCAAATTATTTATGCATCACTTTTAGCACTTTATCATGAGCACACAAGCATATCAAAATGGTTCGGGTGGATCCAAAATAGAACGTACTACACAATTTCCTTAATGGTCTTTTGTAGCCGTGAACTTAGAGAAGTCCATGGAGGAGCTCCATGCCACTAGCGGGTAGGCGAGAGAAGCTTTTTTGTTAAAGTGCACTTGACTTAACTTAGGGGACCACCACAAACCCACATAACATGTATTTCTATAGCTGAAAAACATATTGCCCAAAAAGGCACATTTCGGGAAATTGGTTTCTTAACCTTGATATCTTTTCAAAAATCATTTTCATATGTCAAACAACATTTATATGCAAAACATGAAGCACATTCTCAAAACATTCAAGGCTTAATAAATGTACATTTTTGAAGTAGTTGAAGACATTTATTTCTATTTTCTTGAAAGAAACGTTGATGGCTTATTATTTAACTATAAAAAGTAACCCACCTTAAATCTCCTTTCTTGAAAGCTTATTCAAGGATGTCACTCCTCTTGCTCCTCTTGCCTCCCTTCAATATTAACAAAAACCTCATTCAAAGAACTCCAAGAAGAAACTCAAAGAAACCCATGCATGAATTGATCCTAGAATACTTAAATCCATGCATTTTCTACACTCTTAGAACTAAAACCTTCCTAAGACTCCAAATGATTTAACACAAGCTTACCTTGAATCTTCACCAATTAATAAATTTCTTGACTTTAATGGAAGCTTTAATCTTCCTCTTTCTTTTTCCCTCCTTGATAAGTCTCAAAATCTCTCTTGAAGGCTTAGTAAAATTAAAACCTAACTCAACTCTCCTTTTTCTCTCTATCACCGATGCTCTCTCTCCCTTCTTTCTTACTTTTCGTCTTCTCTCTCTTCTCTTCTTCTTCATCAACATTTTTTTCTTCTAAAATACAAGCCTACAATTCCTTCTTTCCATTTTGCCCTTCCTTCCATGCTTTAAGACTTTATAACTTAATTGATATTCCAACAATGCCCCTCATGAAATCTTATCATTCTAACAATTTATTTCCCTTAACCTATAACATAATATTTTACTTACATTAGCGTGCTAATTAACTCCAACATAATTTAATCTAGCAAAACCCCAAATTAATTTAATCATGCTCATTTATAAAAAAAATTTCAAAGGGCCAACAGTGCAAGCAACAAGGGATAACCATGGTGACATACTATGGAAAGTTAAAAACACTTTGGGCTAAGTTGACAAATTATGAACAAACTCAAAGGTGCATGTGTGGAGGATGCAAGTGTGACATTGGATCGCAATTAGAAAAGAGAAGGGAAGAGGAGAGAGTACATCAATTCCTAATGGGTTTGGATGATATCGGATATGGGACGGTGCGATCTAATATTCTAACAACAGACCCATTACCTTCCCTCAATAGAGTGTACACGACCTTGGTACAAGAAGAAAGGATGAAGATGATCACCAAAACGAAGGAAGAAAAAGGAGCAGTAATGGGACTCTCAGTGCAAACAGGGTCTAGGAATAGAGGGCAAATTGAAAAAAAACAACTCTTGTGCTCGCACTGTGGGAAACTTGCCCTAATGTGAAAGGATGCTTTCAACTAATTGGGTATCTAGAATGGTGGGGTGAATGCCCACGCAATAAAGGAACCAATAGCAGAAATGGACGTTGGAGAAATGAGGCAGTGCATGCCAATACTGCGCATATCACAACAACATGTAGTGAGTAAAGTAGCGAATCTGGGAGCGGTGCGTTGACTGGGTTTAACAATGAGCAGTGGCAAACACTGATAGACATGCTAAATACCAGCAAGGCAAGCAAATCCGAAAAGATAACTAGTAAGAAAAGTTGTGTCTTGTGGATTATAGATAGTCGTGCTTTTAACCATATGACAGGGAGCTCAAGGAATCTAAGGGATTTGTGAATTGTGCAAGCCCGTGCAGTAGGGCTACCAAATGGAAAACAAGTTCTTGCAAATAAAGAGGGAACAGTGACTCTCGAAGGAGGGCTTAAACTAAAAAATGTTCTATATGTTTCAGAATTGAAATGCAGTTTAATTTCAGTGTCGCAATTGACAGATGATGAAGATTATGCAGTATTGTTTACTAATAACCTTTGTGTGATGCAAGACCTCACTTCAAGGATGATGATTGGTGCGAGTGAACGGAAAGATGGACTCTACCTATATAAAGGGGTTCGAAAAGCAGTAGCATGTCAGACTGGTGTGGAAAATCAAATTGATCTTTGGCATAAACGCGTGGGACATCCTTCCTATAAAGTTGTTCAATTGTTGCCTAATATGAGTAGTGCTTGTAAACTTGAAATTTGAATAAGGTGTGTGAAGTATGTGAAAGATCAAAACAAACATGAGACAAGTTTCCTTTGAGTTATTATCGTGCCACAAATATTTTTGACTTGATACATTGTGATTTATGGGGACCTTATAGAACCCCCTCATTATTTGGGACATCGTATTTTTTAACAATAGTGGATGATTATTCTTGGGCTGTTTAGATTTATTATTTTATGAAAAGATGGAGGTGTCAAGGGTGATGATTAATTTCTTTGCTTTGATTGAGTGACAGTTTAATAAATAAGTCTAAGGGGTGCGAAGTGATAAGGGAATGGAGTTTACTTGTTTAAGTCGCTATTTCTCACAACATGGAATTATTCACCAAACATCCTACACTAACACACCACAATAGAATGAAAGAGTAGAGAGAAAGCATAGACACGTTCTTAATGTGGCATGAGCTTTGTGTTTTCAAGGAGGATTGCCCATTTGGCTTTAGGGAGAATGCATCTTGACCGCTGGACACTTGATTAACTTGACACATTCCCCTGTACATTATGGCAAGACTCTATATGAATTGATTCATAGACGACCACCTAGCTATGACCACCTAAGAGTATTTGGCTCCTTATGTTATGCCCACAATCAGCTTACCCAAGGAGATAAATTTGTTAGTAGAAGTCGCTAGTGCGTATTTGTGGGATATTCATATGGCAAGAAGGGATGGAAGCTGTATGATTTAGAAAGGAATATTTTTTCGTATCTTATTATGTAAAATTTGTGAAAAATGAATTTCCCTTTGCCTCTATTGCCGATTTAGATGCAGCCCAATATCTAGAATCTTTTGAATCAATTCATGAAGGCAGCTTGGTTGAGTCCACACCATGTGCCAATTTTGCATCTGAACCCACTTCAAATGGTGAGTCCACTGTGGGTGATGGGGGCCCCACTCCTAGTCTAAGATGCATCTTAAATCTCTAAAGCTACCCTATCTTCTATAGCGTAAGACATCCTCACAGTGCTTCTCCTTAACGACACTGACAATCTATCCTCCCCTCCTCACAGCGCCGTGTCATCTTCTATTGCTAGTAAAGAGGTAACTAATGCTTCACCTGGCCAAGGGCACTGTATGAAGCAACCCTCTGTGCGACTGCAAGATTACATCACCACCACCACTTCAGCAGTGAGCCCATCACTCCGTTCTCCCTCCCTTTTGCATACGTCAGGTGTCATGTATCCCTTAGCTCATTATGTAACATATAACAAAATTTTTGCACCACATCATGTCTTTCTTGCAGCGATAAGGGTAGAATGTGAACCCATACATTACGCTGAGGTAATCTGTGATTCCCGGTGATGTGAAGCCATGGCTATTGAAATCATTGCTCTTCAAGATAATGGAACTTGGCATGTGACCACCTTGCCTTAAGGAAAGAAGTCTCTTAGGTGCAAATGGATCTACCGCATCAAGTACCACTCCGACGGACGTGTTGAATGCTTCAAAACTTGTTTGGTTGTGTTGGGCAATCATCAGGTTAAGGGACTAGACTTCCACGAAACTTTCGCACCAGTGGCCAAAATGCTTACCATTCGTATTATTTTAGTAGTAGCTGCTGCCAAAGATTGGGAACTTCATCAGATGGATGTCCACAATGCCTTTTTACATGGTGATCTTGATGAGGATGTGTACATGAAACTACCCCCTGGTTTCTCTATGGAACGTAGTGGGATGGTTTGTAAACTCTACAAATCCCTTTATGGGTTATGATAGGCTCCACGTTGCTAGTTCGCCAAGCTCTCTAATACTCTCCTCCAATACGGGTTCCAACAATGCCCCTCCGATCACTCCTTATTCATCCTTTATAGAGACCAAATTCACCTCACAGTGTTAGTGTACGTGGACGATCTAATCATCGTTGGTAATCATTCTACTATCATTCAACAGTTCAAGGCTTATCTCCATAAGTGTTTTCGAATGAAAGATTTAGGGAAGCTGAAGAATTTTTGGGGGTGGAAGTTGCTCATTTTTTCGAAGGTATTTTCTTATGTCAACAAAAATATGCTTTAGATATTATCATGGAAGCTGGGTTGCTTGGATCTCGGCTCGTCTCCACTCCTCTTGAGGAAAATCACCGCCTAGCCTTGCCGAAAGGACCTTTGCTCTAAGATCCTAGCCAATATCACCGCTTGGTCGAACATCTCATTTACCTGTGTTTCACTCACCTAGAACTCTCTTATATCGTTCACATCCTTTCTCAGTTAATGCAACAGCCCTGTGAAGAACATTGGCAAGCTGTTCTATGAGTTATTCGTTATTTAAAGGGGTAGCCTGGGCAAGGCATTCTCTTTTATCGAGATAATGACCTCACCTTACATGGTTGGTGTGACTCTGATTGGGCAAGTTGTCCTCTCACTCGTCGGTCACTTATTGGTTGGTTTATTCTTCTAGGCAACTCACCTATGTTTTGGAAGACAAAGAAACAACACAAGGTGTCTCACTCTTCTGCTGAAGCAGAATATTGCTCCATTACAAACACCACCTGTGAACTAAAATGGTTGAAGGATCTCCTTTCTAGCCTTGGGATCTCACATCCGCAACCTATTCGTCCCTCTTGTGACAGTCAAGCAGCTTTTCTCATTGCCAAGAACCCTATGTTTTATGAATGCACCAAGCACATCGAGGTCGACTGTCACCTTGTTTGTTACACTATTCTTTAGAATCTTATCCTTCCCTCTTTTGTCCCCACACGCACTCAACTAGTTGATATCTTTACTAAAGCTTTAGGGTCCACAGCATTCGCGACCGTCTTAGACAAGTTGGGCATTCGCACTTACATGTGCCAACTTGAGGGGGGTAATGTGATGAGGATCTGTTGCATATCCTGCAATATCCTTACTATATCAAAGGTGTATATCCTCCTCATATTTCTCGTTGATCTGTAATTAGTATGCATATCTGTAATTATTGTAGAATACTAAGAATAGGCCAAGGATAACTGAATTTGTTAGGAAATGTGTTGTGTATATATATGACTCATAACGTTATGAATAGAAACAGATTTGCCCACACATCTTTAGCATAATAGTATGGCAAAGGAAGGACTAGGCTTTGAAGTGGAAGAATTGTCATGGCTCACACCAGTAGATAGATTTCGATTTCCTGAGGTGAACTTGCTTTTGTTTTAATCAGTTTTACGTTTTTGCTTCCAATTAGGAGGATGCCCAATTAATTGAAAGCATTCGGCCTTTGTACGTCTTATGTTATTGTAATGATTACACCATTTTTTAGTTCGATTAAAGCCCTTGACACTATTCGGATCAACCTTGGCGGCAAGAGATGTTGCTTCCACTGTTGAAACTCATGCTCCAATTATTCCATGTTGTTTCTCTTCATGGATTACCATCACATAGACCCTACTAAGAGATGGAAGAATTTTATAATTTAAAATCTGCGAGCATACGGTTTTGAATTCATCATTGAGTCCGAGAAGAAACTGATGGACTTTTTCTAGCTCCCTTACAGTAGCAAACTCCTTTCCTACACCATAGCTACATCTTAGGACTTTTTTGAACATCTAAAGTTCGTCCCACAAGGCTTTGAATTTGGTGTCGTATGATATAACATATTTGTTATCTTGTTGGAGCAAATATATGCCCTTTTTGAGTTGGTGGACCCTTGTCACATTCCTTTGTGAGAAACACTCTTCAAGATCTAGCCATAGTTCTTGTGCCATCTTTGCATAACCCACACTATCATAAAGGCCGCATGAGATGGCATTGAAAATACATGATATCACCATGGAATTGCATTTCGTCCAAGAATAATATTAAGGGGATGTTAGATCAGGTTTGCTAAATGTGCCATCTACAAATGGTGTTTTGTTTTTGGCATAGAGGGTGTTTTGCATAGCCCTCCTCTATGTAGGATAGTTATCCCCATTTAGAACACATGTCACAAACATAGTTCTAGGGTTGTCAGATGGATGTAGAAAATAAGGAGAATCCATGCCAACAGAGGCATCTCTTCGTGTTGACATTGTTAAATGTGTGCTACCGCTATCGTTATTCTCTTCCGCCATAGTTATGCTCTGATACCATGTGAAGAAAGTAATATAGAATGGAAGCTATCTTTTACTGTATTATTCTAAACCTTAAAAAGACCAAGGGTTACAACAAAGTTAACGAGGTTATTGTTAAGCTATACATGAATTGAGGAGAAGAATAAAGGATTTAGAGTCGTTGGTTCTATACAAGGCTAATGGAGATAATCGAGGAAATTAATAGATATTTACAATAAGATCAATTAAGATATTAACGTTAATAAAGAATGAACAAATTTTGGTAAGTCTTAGTGTAATCAAGATGGAAGCTAAATGAATATGTAACGAAGTAGGTTTAAAGGGCATGAAATCTAGAAATCCAAGCGTTTATTATATTTCCAAGTTTGATGAATTCGTGCAGAATTCTATTAGTTGTACTTGTTGAGGCATGATAAATTGTGAGGTGGTATTCAATACTGGATGATATGATTTTTCTTGTGTTTTGACATGAGCGAGCATATCGATGATGTTTCACTCATCGAGTTCGCAAACTCATCAAATTTGCAACATTGTTTTTCAGGTCCAGAAAAAACCTAGCTAAGCTGTCGGGATTAGTTGTATTTGTAAATGTTCATAGTTAATTTGTATCTAAAATTGCATATCTCAACTGCTGTACAATGTACATGTGAAATTCAAAATGTAATGACATTTGTGACTCTAGATGTTTGTGAATAAAAATGGAACAAAATGACTAGGGAATGCTTGTAACATATGTGATGCCTTAAGTGAGTTGATTTGATCGTCTTAACATGCCATTCTCGTAGAGTATGTTCTTGAATATCCTTCAGTATGTTAGACATATGCTCTATAAGAGTGGTATGTTATATTTTGGTATTAGAGCCCAAGTTTAGCATCTTACATGGGCATTTATCATAATATATGTCAAGTTACATGCATCTTAAACATGTCATAGCACATAGAGGCAACTGATCCCCAATCTTAGTCGCATTTAAATAAGTGACATGCATGAACATTTGTTAAGAGTCTGAACTATTAAAAACAATGTGAAGAATGATGGTTTGTCATAATGTGAGAAAATGGAAATCTGTTAATATCTTAATATAGGAAATACTATATGATTTGATATGTTAGACACAGATTCAATGTATTCATATTTGTGGTTATAGTATCAATGTGGATGTGAATACATTGTAGTGGATTGATTGAGAAAAGCGGTGATATAAGTAGAAATGATAAGATGCAAAGTGTACAAGTAAAGTTTAAAGAAAACCAAATTTTCTATTACCTTCAGGGGTTGAACATGGAACTAGAATGGTTGTTTGGGTATCATGTTGAGAGTTTATGATTTAGTATAAAGTTATATCATTCGATCTAATATTAGAATTTCATGATGGTTATTGATTGAGAACACACTTATGTAGGATGAAATAAATGATAGTGATATGTGTTGAAGTCTATAAAGTTGAGTTGATCAGTTATTATGAGTGTACATCCGATAATGTGGTTACCTTGGTGAATGATGTTATGGAACACATATGTATTACATGCTTGGATATTGTATAAGAAGTTATCTAATACATATTAAATGCTCTTAAGTCCTAGTCCCTATAGGTAAAATTCTGAGATGACTTAGAGTACCGCAATGGAAGCATGAATTTATGTGGATATATTGAAACAGTAACTGCTAAGGATAAGTAACTTTTGTATAGTCATAGAATACTCAAATGTTATCCAAAATTAATTAAGATCAAGGTATCATCAGCTTAAGATATTAATTGGTGACTTTTTGAAAGTAAATCTCTAGACAAGATGCAATGATATTAATGGTACATACCAAGGCATATGAGTAAAGGTGCATGCCTATTGTTTCATCAAGCTTTAGTATATAGAACATTATGGTCAAGTGAAATATGATTGTAATTGATCTTATTGAGATATTATAAAAGCTGAAAAGCAACGATGAACACAGTTGACTGATAAACATTTTGTAAACAGTATAGATAATTGAGGAGAGAAATCTTCTTTTGATGAAGACTTTTACCAAATTGTATCAAGCAGACCAAATGTCCCATTTTTAGGAATATTAATATAGTAAGAAAATCGTAGATGACACATTTCAAGAATTTGAAGTATTTTAACTAAGCATACGGTTTTTTATGCAATAGATGGCTTGGTCTCAATTACAACTTGATTATAATAAGTCCAGTAGTTACTAGGGATTTAAATTATAATTTTTTTATTTTTTGAAAATAATCATAATTTTATTATTATACTTTAAAAAAAGTATTTCCGTAACTTGAACCTGTGATCTTCCAATCATAAAAGAATAATCTTATTAGTTGCTCTAAGACTCGTCCTCCACCGTCAAGATTAGCATTCCCATAATTTACCCAGAAGAATGTGACAAATTAACTTTTAAAATTCGGATTTAACATGTTTGCTTGATCACTGTAATTTGGCGGAGTCTTGAGCGATCACTGATGATGCAAATTTTTACAAAAAGATGCACCTCAACAACTATACATTTTCGCATGCTAGAAAAAGAGATATGAACATTTTGACTTAAAATTTCACTTATCCTCTAACAACCATTCTGAAGCTGAACCGACACCCTCTTGATTCTTACATTCACATGCAATAGTTATCACTCGATTCCTCAATTATGGCCCCTTAAAATATTTCGAGTGCAAAACTGTTGGTGTTCTTAGATGTCCCAGGTGTGATTTTTCTAAGATGGCACCATGTCATCTAGTTCCATGTGATCTGAAAGAATTTTGAGGCATCCATAGACCCTATATGTTTGAGGGTGTGCCTTGTCTTCTGTCAAGAAAGAATGGATTCTCCTCTTAAACCTCAATCCAGCTGCATCCAGGTTCTTTTTCCTTCCTAGCTTTTTCATCTTTAGCCTCATCTTGCCAACCTCATCCCATCTCTTGGCATAGGCATACATTTT
>JAOQMP010000208.1:33580535-33592916 GCA_027563575.1 Erythroxylum pedicellare | reverse complement strand
TCCTTATATAGGTAAGAGACTTGTCTCAATTGTTGTCTCCAACCAATATGGGACAACAAAGGAGCCAAATCTCAACAACAAGAGTATGGTTTCTTCAACAGATGCATGCAAAAAAGAGAAAAGGAAAAGAAAATACGAACGATGATTGACTTGTTAACATTTCACTAGAAGGGTTTGTGCCACTTTTCTGTTTTGAAATGATCAGTGCATTACTGCGATTGATAGAAATTTTGAAGCCCTCATTTCATTTTCTGGTCAAAAATATTCTTTAACCTCAGGTTGTCTTGAAGTCTAATTAAGTATGAAATATTCAATTGAGTTTGAGTTTGATCGAACCTATGCAGCTTGAAACTTGGTCTCGTCTAGTCTAATTTTTAATTTTTAAAAATAAAAATAAAAAGCAAGATCGTTTTACTCAAAAGGACATTATTTTCTTTTAGATTCAAGTTGAAACTCGAAAATTAAAAAATATATAATTTTAATCTAAAATTCGGTCAAATTGAATTGGGTCAAATTCTAACTTAATTATCATTTGTAAAAAACATAGCTTGTATTAACTCTAATATTATTTCTTACCGTGACACCATTATTCGTTATTTTTTATATGTTTAGATGATCTATTTCAAGAAACATTTGTACTTAACTTGGTTTAAAGAGTTTAATCTATCAAAATTTTGGAAATTTGATATTTTTATATTTTAAAAATTCAATTATCATATCATTTATTCTTATTAAAACTTTTATGTCTTAGCACAACATTATTTTAGATATATAAATATAAACTATAATTAAAAAAAGTTATAAAATAATTAAATAATATTCCAAAGAAGTAAAAAGATCAAAACTCTAAAAGAATATAGCATAATTAATCCTTTGTGATGGAATATGTACACACACTTCTAAACAAATTTTCCATAATATTTAGTGATTCAATGACTCTTATAGATTTGCAGAATAGTTAAATATTATATAAAATATAAATAAATATTATTCAAGAATAAAATTGTTCATAAAGATGACGTCTATCTAGTAAAGCCTGATCATTGGTCATTGAACCATTGGTCACTAAGTCGGTTGCAAGGACTTGAAGATAAATATACACGCAGACAATCAGAACTGCCACAATTCAGTTTTCTAGTTTTTGCCTGCAGAAGCTTTGGGAGGGAAAATGATTAGGAACAGCAAAAACTAAAATTCTTCTTCGCTGTCAATTTTCCTTCAATCTCTCTCGCTTTCTCGGGAAAGTTAGGGAAGATGCCAATCGAAATGCCCAGAGGGCTACCTTTTTCGTTGGACACTTTGGAGTCCTTGCTTAAAGCGGAAGAGACACCATTTCTTGACACATGCCCATAAAGATCACATCTTTTTTTGCTTTTATCATCTCAATCATCATAGTTGATTTCTTGTCATTCAAAGATTCCTCTGAGTTACAGAAGCATGCAACTCTGTTTACCATTTCGTTCAACAATAAGCAAAATGTTCGATGAAAATCCATACTTACGGAAGCATCCAATTCGCTTTCAAGAAGCAAAGTGCTCGATGAAAGCTATGAGATAACGTAAAAAGAAAGCAAGAAGAGCAAAGATTAATGTTAAGATATATGATATATGTCTTATTATTTGGTTTTGACATTTTTTGATAATTGGATAATTAAGATAATATTAATGAGTTTAAAATTAAAATCCATGTTAATTGAATTTAATTGGGTAATAACAACTGGCTTGTGGTGTGACTAAATATCAATTCTTGTTCAACTTGAATTTTTGGGATAATAGTTGAAGTGTGACAGAACTCTATCTTGAATTGGAGTGTATATAAATCACGTCTATGTGTGTGCAGAAATGAGTTGCGTGAGATCTGGAGATTATGCATGTGTAAAGACCCATTGGTGTAGTGGGGAACAAATACAGGGTTGATTTTGAGTGAAATACATAACCCACATTGGTGGCAGTAGTGTAGAGTGTGAAATTGGAAGAGGGTGTACGTGTGTGTCTCCAACATCATTTTTGCTCTTTGGGTATTTGCAGTAGTGAATGAGCATTCCATCTTGGTGCTGCCATTCCTATAATTAGTTAATTGATTTTTGGATGTGGGCGTGAAAATCTTTTTGTCTATGGCTTCGAGTGACTCATGACTGGGGCTTTTGATCTTATGAAGTGACTCATGTTGTTGATCTTTATTGGTGTGTGACACTACTGCTGGGTTCTTGATTTTTTTGTGCACTACACGATTGTGTAAAAACGTTGATGAGCTTGGTTGTTCGTTACTATCATCTTCGCTGAAAGTACTGATGTGGTGTTGATCAATTACACGGGTGGCCTTGTTCAATTTTCTATAAGCTATACACATCCGTCATCCCATAATTGTCCTAGTTGGTATTAATTTGTTACCTTCATTTTTCAAAACTGTTAGAGCACCCTTTTTGGGCACACAATGGACAGGACTTACCCAATTATTGTCAAAAATGGAGTATATAATACCTACAGCTAATAGCTTTAAGACCTCCTGCTTGACCACGTCCTTCGTATTTGGATTTAGCTTCCTTTGATGTTCAATTACAGGTTTTGCATCATCCTTTAAGTGAATTCTATGTGTGTAGAAAGATGGGTTGATTCCCTTCAGGTCTGAAATTTTGCACCCAATTGCTTGCTTGTGTTCTCTAAGCACTCGTAAAAGTATATCAACCTGCACAGAGCTTAAAAGAGCATTAATAATGACTAGATAAGTCGAACTAGGGCCCAGAAATTCATACCTGAGGTTAGGAGGCAATGGTTTCAATTCCACATTAGGAGGTTCTTCTTTATTCGAGTCAGGTGATAGTTTCAGTTCAGGTTGCACAGGTTGTGTAGATCTTTGTACAGGCTGTGCATCGAGCATCTGTGCGAATTCAACATTTTCTAATTCCTTCTCTGTAAGTTCTTTATTACCCCCTGCAGTTGCTACAGCCTTCACTAAGTAGTGTTCCAACGAATCCCTTGGATGTGACTTTCTGAATTTAGCAGTAACCAACTTGTCAATAAGGTCTACCCTTAAACAAAAATCCTTGTCATCCATAACCTTCATTGCCTTTCCCAAATTAAACTCGATTTCTTCTTCCCCCACTCTCAGAGTCATTTTTCCATTCTTAACATCTATAAATGCTCCAGTTGTGGCTAAAAAGGGTCTCCCGAGTATAATAGGTATGTTAGTATCCTTCTCCATTTCTAGCACAACAAAGTCTATCGGGATAGAAAGACTTCCAACCTTGAGAGGCACATTTTCCAATATCCCAATGGGAAATTTTATGGATCTATCAGCTAGCTACAATGATATGGTAGTTAGTTTAAGCTCTCCGATGTCCAATTTCTGACAAACAGATAATGGCAATAAACTCACACTTGCCCCCAAATCACATAATGCTCTCCCAATTGTTGTGGTTCCAATTTGGCAAGGTATCGAGAAACTTTCCTGATCTTTAAGCTTTGGAGGGAGTTTGTTTTGAAGAATGGCACTTGATTCCTCTGTAAGAGCCACAGTCGCATATTCCTCTAGCCTTCTCTTGTTGGATAAGATTTCTTTCAAGAACTTCGCATAAGTAGCATTTGAGTAAAGGCTTCCGTGAAGGGGATGTTAACATAGAACTTCTTCATAATGTCAATAAATTTTCCAAACTACTGGTCCAGCTTAGCTCTATGAAATCTCTGAGAGAATGGTATTGGTGGCTTATATGGTGGTGGTGGTATGTATTTTTCTGGCTCAGGTGATTGTTGCACAGGTTGTGCGTTGGATTGCACAGGATGTGCATCCTGTTCTGTTCCTTCGGATTCCTTATCAGCCCTGTTCTTCTGTACCATAGGTTTCAAAACCTTTCCATTCCTTAGTACCACTGCCTTGGATTCCTTAGGAGCCTTTGGTTGTGTTGGTAGGTTACCCTTGTCCAACCTTAGTGATGTAGCTTGTTGTGCAATCTAAGTCTTAAGCATCTTATTATAGATCGTCAATTGGTCCATTCAGTTAGTAAGTTGTTGAATCAGGTCTCCTTGCTTCTGCATAAAGATTTCCATCATTGATTCAAGGTTAGACTTAGGCTCCAGTGGCTTGTTGTCTCAAGTTTGGGAAACCTGGAGGGACACGGTTTTGTTGTTACTGGGTCTGTTAGTAATATGGTTGATGTTGTGTAATGGTTTTGGTTAGGGAAACTTTGGGGTGGCTTAGGTTGTTGAGACCATGAGAAATTTGGGTGGTTCCACCATTCAGGGTTATAAGTGTTTGAGAAAGCTTCACCTTAATTTTTCTGCCCATAATTTCCCACAAAATTCATATCTTCAGTCCTAAATTCTTGCCCAATGTTCTAAAATTTTGTACCCATATTCGACCCAAAATCTTGATCTTGCATTCACATTACTCGCAGTAGCTATGAAAAACTTATCCACTTTCCTTGAAAGAGCTTCAAATTTCAAATTCAACAAGGTAAAGGCATCTAATTTGAAGACTCCTTGAGGTCTCTTCCCCTCTTGCTTAACCTCTTTCCGATCATTATTCCACTGATAGTTGTTCTAGGCAATTTTTTTCTGATAACATAAAGGTCTCGTCTTCATCTTTGTCCATTAAATCACCTCCAGCCACAGCATCTATTGTACTTCGCATAACCGGAGAAAATCCATTGTAGAATATTTGCACAATCATCCACTTCGAGACACCGTGATGTGGACATTTGCGTTGAAGCTCCTTGTACCTCTCTCATGCTTCATACAAAGACTCATCTTCATTAGGCTGAAATGAGGTAAGCTCACTTCTGAGCTTTGCAGTCTTCCCAGGTGGAAAATACTGAGCCATAAAAGTTTTAGACAACTCTTGTCAATTATTGATCGAACCAGGTGATAATGAATGGAGTCAATCCTTAGCTCAATCTCTCACAGAAAAAGGGAACAACTGAAGCCTTGTAGCATCCTCAGGTACCCGGTTTTGCTTCAACATTTCACAAATCTCCAAAAAATGCTGCAGGTGGACATATGGGTTTTCTGTAGGGTGCCCTCCGAATTGATTCTGTTGCACCATCTATATAAGGCCAGATTTTAACTCAAAATTATTTGCTTGCACAGGGGGCTTTATAATGCTAGGGCAAATTTTCCCAAAATCTGAGACTGCATGGTCTCTCATAGTTCTCTGATTCTATTCTGCCATTTTTTATTCGACTATCTCTTCTGTTAGAAAAGTTGTAGTAAATTTAGGTTCGATCTGGCATTCCTGAACAAACTGTGCGTTAAATGCTTTTGCCCGTGCTTTTCTAGATTTTGCTTTCTTCCTTAGTGCCTTAGTTGTCTTCTCGATTTTAGATTCAAACAACAATTCTTTGGCACTAACGACCCTTTGCATAGACTAAGAAAAAACGCAGTAAGATCAAATGCAAGATACAAAAAATGCAAAATAAGAAGTAGACAGTAAAGAGAACAAATAAAACAAAAATCAATTCTAACAAAATCTATTAACACAAAACAAAAATAAAAACAAAAATGTCCAATTTAACCAAACAATCAGTCACCTAATATTACTAAGGGATTACTCCCGGGCAACGATGCCAAGAAACTTGATAAATCTCTGCAAGTTCACGGGTCTCAAGTAATATAGTATAATATCGTCCCACATGGAGTAATTATGTAAGTACTAGGCTTGGATTACTCAATTAATTGAACTAAGCAACTGTGTAAGAATGGGGATTTTAATTAAGGAATTTAACTATCAAAAATAAATAAAACCAATGCTAAACAAAGATGTGAATATCTCTAGAGATTAATCCGAATGAAATGTGATAAGCTTCAAGGAAGGTTCCACTTTTAGCGTTTTCTATAGACTTTACCCTGATCTATTTATGAGGTAAATTATAGTTGATAGGAGGTTGAGCCTAGAGTTTCTTATATCCTTTTTCAAGGTATCAAAAGGATATCATGCAATAATACTAACCTACTATTGTAGCCTAGCAATCAAACATAATCTATTAAGTTCTTTAATAACCTGAGTTTCCTCTCATAAATTAAGTTTATGTTTAAATCTACAATTTATAAGTTCTCTGTTTTGGAGTTCTGTTATCAAATCTCATCTATCGGTTCTTCAATTAACAACTAATGTCAAGTAATGGTAGGTCAAATATAATACCAACAAAATTAATCTTAAAATAGAGAAATCAAAACCAAGAAACTCATACTTATAAATTAAACTAAGATTCAATCCACAAAAACTAGCTAAAGCTTCAGCCCCAATCTTGAAGCTTCAGGGAAGCTACTCACTCGTGATGATATGGAGAATGAAGCAATTAAAGTCAGAAATCAACATAAAAAGAGAGACACTAGATACAACATAGAGGATGAATGGGTCCCTCTCTGCGTCGTTCTCTGCCCTCCCCTATGTGTGTGACCCCGCATAGGTCTGTGTTGCATGCGTTTGTTGCTTCTGCGTGGTGCGTCTTTGGTGCATCGCTCCTCTTGGTGCGTCAGGTCCCTCACGTCAAGCCCTTAGAGCATCGTTTTGGTGGTGCCTTATGCGTGCCTCTCGCGTTCTCTGTAGCTCCCCCTGATGATGCGTCAGCCTCCACTCAGAAATTCAAACCTCCCAAATTAAAACCCCGTTGCGTTCAACCCCTGGAGCTGCCGCCACTCTCAACTCGATGTAACAGTTCATTTTGACGCTGCTCATTTAAATCTATTTTTAGGATTTGATTGATCTTCTTTATGATGATAATTGGACTGTGTCAAATGATTTGATTGCTACAGTAATAACTAGTGGTAAATTGACCGCATGGTCATCTAGCTATGTTCTTCACTCTTCTATGCTGACTCAGAAAATTTCGTTCTCTTTAAATTGATTGTGACCAATTGGATGCCGAGCACACATGTTGTCTCTATCTACTTAGCACAGGCCAAATTGATTTATGTGATTGGTACTGGAGTGAAATTCAATCTTGGTTATCTCATCATTGAAGCTATGTTGGCTATTGAGAGTAAGTCACATTCTTTGTTATATTTTCCATGCTTGATCTCATAGTTTTTATATGCCAACGAAATTCCTAGGATTGAGTCAAGTATACTGGAGCTGGTGGCTTTGATGAATATCTCTACACAGATTTTTTGGCAACCACGGGTGGTAGATTTGCCATATACCACTTCAGATCCCTTGGATGCCACAGGGACAACTTCTGCTAATCCTCATGCAAGTCTCTTTGCTGAAGTTGAATGGATTGAAGGCATCGTTCAACTGATGCTCTTCGCAATTTAAAGCAGCGAGTCCTTCGTTTTCCCGGTGCTTCTTGAATTCATCTTTTTGGCATGTATTATCTCAAAGGGGGATAACTTAAGATAAGACTTCTTTACTGTATTTTTCTATATGTTTTGTTGACTGAAGTTAACTTATGCTTGTGTTATTGAATATTATATTGAATATATATATATATATTATATTATATTTTAATAATCTACCCCTTTTTGGCATATTTGTTACAACTCTTAATCTATATATATATATATCTTTTATTTAGTTTTGGCATCTTAATTGGACATATAAAATCTTAATTGTAGTGGGATTCAAAAAGATGTGGTTGTCACACTTGTTTTTGTGAAAGAATTATACACTATAATGAAGTCCATTATCATACTGTTAATTGAAGTGTTTATTGTTGGACATGTTGGTAATTGGATGGTATTAATACTGGATTGTGGGGATATTGTGGATAGAAGAAAACAGAAGGAAGTGTTTGCTACGTGTTTTAATTTGACGTGGTAGTTGTGTGCTTGAAGTTGGACTCTTCTTGCTTAAGTATGTTTGTGTCGTACACGTCTCCAATTAACAGCTGAAGTGAATCTCTTGTGCGGTGAAAAAATTGCTGCAGTTGTGTGAGTTAGTTGTTCACTGAAGAAACACTGCAGCATAGTGCATGCCTTGAAAGAAAGTTGAACAACGTGTGTCGAGTGAGACATGCTACGATGAAGAGAGTGTTAACTACGGTGTAGTGGGTCAGTGGGTCAGCATGTTATTTTTCCAGACTTCTTCATCTGGGATTATGAGATGTTCTTCGTGAGATAAAACACAGTAGGTTAACATAAGTTATTTTTTTGTTAATTGTTGTTCAAGTGAAAGTAGTTAGAAAAATTCTCTGACGAGGTTAACACGAGTCAATCATGTTATTGGGTGTGAAAATCTTTCACAAGAAGTGAGATTGAGAGATAGTTACAAGGATTGAGCAGTGTTGCATCAGTGTGACCTTGTGTAAATCTATTACACTTTTTTTAAAGTATTAATTTGGGTGAGGGCCTTGTAGACGTAGGCAAAGAGTACCAAACTGCATTACCAAATTTCTAGTATTCTTATTGTTTTTATTTTTCGTTTGTGCTAAAGACGTTTATAAAAGATTGGAAAGTTTGCGAAACAATTATCACCTTCGGTTTTTCAAAAGCAGTGAAGAGAATTGTTACATCCTCGACCTCAGCCTCAACCTCGATAGTTTCCTCTACCCCTTTCCCTCATGGGTTGAATAGAGGAATCCGACTCCCTTTTTGTCTGAAATGCCTTTCTTCTTCTCCAGCAGATGACTTGTTAATTTTTGGGCTTGTAAAGACCTCATTAGTTCATCAAACGAAAAAATTGATAAATCCTTAAACTCTTCAATAACTGCAACCACATGATCAAATTTAGCAGTCAAACTTCTTAAAACTTTAGCCACCACAATTTCATCACTAATTTTATCTCCATACGAACGTATTTGGCTCACAACTACAGAAACTCTTCCTAAATATTCTTGAACTGACTTTTTGTTCTTCATGCAAAAAGTTTCAAAATCCCTCCTAAGTGATTGCAATTTGATGGTAATTACCTTTATGGACCCTTGATGCTCGGTTTTCAAAATCGACCATGCCTACTTTGTGGTTGTAACTGCAGCTATCCCTGAGAACATGGCTTCATCTACTAAATAAAAAAGTAGGCCTTTGCATCACACTTCAAATTGTCCTTATGGGAAGTATCGTCATCGCTTATTTCTACGTAGCCAGACTCAACAAAGTCCCAAAGATCCTAAGACTTAAACAGTGTCTCCATCCTAATACTCCAGAATTCGTACGAATCACCTTTAAAAATGGGTGTCTGCAGATGTGAAACATTGAGAGAACTTGCATTTGCTGCCATTTTGTTTGACAAAAATCAGAACGCCCTATAAAATGAACCTAGCTCTAATACCAAATCTTAGAAATTAAAAACAAAAAGATGAAAACAGTGACTTAGAAATGGACAAACCAGACAATGAAGACAACATTCTTTGAGTCAACATCTCAAGTGTGTAAATTAACCCTGAGCCTATAAATAGGTTGTACAAGACAGACATTATGACACCAACTTAATAAAGGAAACTAAGAGGACTCTCAACGTAAACAACAGGAAAGTAGAATGACTCTCAACGTAAACCAATGGGAAATTAGGAGGACTCCACGTTTATTTTGCTACTTAATAAACCAAAATAGCAACCATATCTGAAAAATTCAAATGAATTCAAACAATTTGGTCGTTGTTCTCTTAACAGAATATTTTATACAACACGAGGAGGATTTTGTTACTCAAAAGACAACATATTTGATTTTTGGACCGGCAATTCCTTTTGACTTTTTCGAACTGCTTCATATAATAGAATTCTCAAAATAGACAACTTGACCTGCATTTCTAGAGTGTCCTTTTAGATTTACGTGGGAAGTTTATGTTTGAACTATTTATTTCTCCTTTGTGAACTTGGCAGAAATTGATCCTTTAGCATGCATAGTGATGCAACCCTTAAGTCCTGTTTATTTGTATAGTGCATTGTGTATAGACCATGTACTGAACGTGATTTACTTTGGTACATGGTCATTATGTCCTCGATATTGCGTTGTCTTTACTGTTTTGCTTAATAAATTTTCTTTAACCTCGTTGAATAATCGATTATATTTATATTTTCTTTTTATTTTTTGCCTGCAATCATGAGGTGTTCTAAGAAGGTCTCAACTATAAGAACAACACTTCAAAGTCACCTACACCCAGACTAACTCTTGCTTGCGCTGAGCCAACATTACTTTCTTTTTCTTTGTTGGCATCTTCTCTATTGCGCTGTTTCTTTGCCACAAATCACATGATATGTCTTATTCTCTTACCCTTGGTATCTTATTCTCTTCCTCTTCAAGCAATGTAGATAGACTATGTATCTAGTTCCTTGTGTCTGATCCAGCCAATCAAAACAATTCATGTTTCTTTTTTTTTTTTAATAAAACAAGTTGTGGATGATGATAGATTCTCAAGTTAAGTAACATTCAAACTTTCAATTCTTGCAGAATTATGGCATAAGATCTTCTCCTTGTGCATCATGTTGTAGATGATGCTCAGGATATAGATGGAATGCTGAGTAGTAAACCACAGGAGACTTTCCTTAATCGGCATCACATCATTTTTTCTATTCAACTTGAAGAATCACACCTCATTTTTGTCCTTTTCCGCCGCCCATTTTCGCTCAAAGCTGGCGCTGCTTTGTAACTAAAGAGAGGTTTAGTTTAAGAGAACAAGTTGGGGCAAAATGGGCCTTTTGGACCATCTTCTTGAAATTGAAGCCCAACTCACTCAATAATAAGTTTTGTAATTTCGAAAAAAAGATTTAATTATTAAAAAAATTCATATCAATACTAAACCTTCTAATTTTATTTAATCAAATTATGAAAATTTTCAAAATAACATAACATGCAAATTAAAATTAAAGGAGGGAATTATATATCTTCTTTTTTTTATATAAATCAAAATTTTAAATAAAATAACAAAGAGTTATGTACAAATTACATATCTTTTTTTCATTTGTCATATTATTTTTTTAAATTAAATATTTCGTACTATTAATTTACATTCAATTTTAAAATTTTCATACAAAACTAATAATTTGAGACTAATATGAAATAGTGATCAAATTTTAGGAAGTAAATCAATAATTCATCCTAAAATATGGATCAAAATAATTTAGTAAAGGTAGCTTTAGTAATTTAACCGATCTGACCCGACTCAAAGTCAACATACTTAACTCAAATTGACTAACTTTCAAAATCAAAATTGAAATTTGGTTCTGACTTTTTCTAATTTTTTTAATTAAAATAATGTGATTTTATTATTATAAATTAATAATTAATAATTTTATAAAATTTGAGAACCAACCTTATACCATCCCTTGTTAAGGGCAAGTCTTTTGATTTATTGGAAATTTTCCTATTAAATGATATGTCACTATTAAAATTTTCGTATTAAATAGAGTCTCATCTACGTCACTATTAAGTAAATGACTTAGTAACTGTCACGCATTTATTAATTATTTAATTCGTTGTTGACTTTGTGTTTTTACTTTTTATTATATGGAAATGGAGTGGGGAAATAAATGAATGGGAGCATTAAGATATCACGATTCTTGACCCAAATCAAGAATTCATCTTTCAGATGTTTTAAAAATTGTACTAAAAATTAAATTGATAAAATAAAATTTTTAATATTTAAAATATTTAATTAGTATTAGATTATTATAAAATCAGTTAAATATTGAATGAAATTGAAGAATTTGAAATATAATTGAATGAAATTATTTTTATCTATCAAAAAATTTAAAGTTTAGTTGAAAAAAGACTGTTAAATAAAATTTGATTAATTTATTTTAGTTTATAAAAATTGACTGATTAATTAATAAACTGATTAGTTTTAAATAATAAGAGTTATTAAAATAATTCAAACTGAAATATTAAAAACTGAACTAAAAATTAATCGGTTCAAAGTTTTTATAGTTAAACCATCTAAATCGATTCAATTTTCTAATCATTGTATCTTTCAACCCATTTTAAGAAATTACAAGTTTAAATTGCAAAAATTACAATTCAATTTAATTTTAAAAATAAAAAATAATATGAAATAGAGTAATATGTCTCATATATTATTTCATTTTGTATTATCAAATAACATATTATATTTTAATTGAAATTTTATTATTTTATTATTTATTAACATAAAATATAACAACAATAATATTGTGAATAAAAATGTAACAAAAATATAAAGTTGGGTTAATTTTATAAAGTAATTTTAATAATAAAAGATGAAAGGTAAAAAAGAATATGTTAAAAATATTTCTTTTTGGTGTGAAAATTAAAGTTGTGAATTGGAGTGAAAAATAATACACCATCTCTAAAATGAAAGAAACTCTCCTCTATTTTGGAGGAATGGGTCGGAGATGTCATTAGTTGTGAAGTATTAAATCATTAACTAATTTATTTAAATTACATAATTTATATATTATTATATACTTTATAATTATTTAGTACACATTTTAATAGTAATTACAATTTTCATTTTTTTAATATATTCCTTAAATATAAT
>JAOQMP010000208.1:33527780-33539656 GCA_027563575.1 Erythroxylum pedicellare | reverse complement strand
GTTTAATTAGAGTTATAGTAACAAGTTGGATGAGTCAAATTTATTGTTAGTCCGGATCAGTTCGATTCTTAAGAGCACAAAGCACAAATCGAGTTCGTCTAAAGTTATTTTGAGAGGAATTTTCAAAATAATGATGCATTATAACGATCTTTTTCTTAAACTTAAGACTAAAATAGTTTAAAGGTGGTAACATGTCGAATTAGATCAGTTGCTAGTCCGGTTTGGTTCAATTCTTAAGAGTACAAATTGAGTTTGACCAGAGTTATAGTAACAAGTTGAATGAGTCAGATCTATTGTTAGTCCGACTCAGTTTGATTCTTAAGAGCACAAAGTACCAATCGAGTTCGAACAGAGATATTTTGAGAGGATTTTACAAAATAATGTTGAATTACAATAATCTTTTTCTTAAACTTAAGACTAAAATAATTTAGAGGCGGTAATAGACCGAATTAGATCTATTGTTAGTCCGGTTTGGTCCAATTTTTAAGAGCACAAATTGAGTTTGACCAGAGTTATAGTAACAAATTGGATGAGTTAGATCCGTTGTTAGTCCGACTCAGTTCGATTCTCAAGAGCACAAAGCACAAATCGAGTCTGATCAGAGTTATTTTAAGAGAAATTTTCAAAATAAAGTTGCATCACAACAACCTTTTTCTTAAACTTAAGACTAAAATAGTTTAGAGGTGATAGTAGATCGAATTAATCCGTTGTTAGTCCGGTTTGGTCCAATTCTTAAGAGCACAAATTAAGCTTGACCAAAGTTATAGTAACAAGTTGGATGAAAAAGATCTCTTGTTAGAAGAACCTACCTATTGTCAAAAAAAAAAAGGAAGATTTTAGAAAAAATAAAAATAAAATATTTTTTCAAAAATTTGAAAGAGGAGAGAATTTAAAAAAGAATGATTAAAAAACAGACCCGAGCCCGTTACCAAACTCAAGTTTAAGAAAAGAGGTTTTTGAAAAAAATAAAAGAATAGAGTGTTTTTTTAAAATATATGAAAATTCTTTTTTATTTTATCCTTATTATAAATAAATAGATTGCTTTACCCCTTTGATCCTTATTATAAAAAATTGGTTTGTCAACATAGCAAATCCCGCGTGTGGTGGGAAAATCAATCAAAGAGAAAAATAGGGAAGACAATTGAGTACATAACGTCGGAAAAGAGGTCAAATGAAGGGATCTTCTGAAGCTATTGTTATTGTAGACATCCAATTAAAGGAATGTGAAAGTGATCAAAAGCTATGTTCCACAAAAGGGATCAGTGTCTAATGATGAAAAGCTTCCAAATTTCAACACAGTTCTACTAAGAATGGCGGTGTGCACCAACTTTCAAAGATGTGGTGACAATAAAGCTTGGCTTAATACGAATTTAACAAGTCAATACATTTAAGTTTGTTAGCTATTAGCTAATTTTATCTAACAGTTAGTTTATAGTGGATTATATTAATTGATTTGACTAATAAATTATATTAGCTGTTTGTTAAAGATGTTTGATAAAATTAGCTGTTTAATATTAACTGTTTATATATAAAATGACTTATAAAGACTTAAATTTTAAAAAATTATAAAGATATGAATATTATATATCTTATTATTTTGTTGAATATTTTTATAAAAATTTAAAATTTATATATTTAATTCTACAAAAATTAAGTTTATAACTATAATAAAAAAGTAACATATAATAATAATAGTAATAACAACAACAACAATATCAACAGTAACAACAATAATAATAAAAATAATAATAATGATGATGATGATGATGATGATGATAATATATCCAAATATAAAATATAATTATAATTAGGTATAAATTGACTTGTAAAAATTAATTAATATATAACTTTATTTATTTAGAAGAGTATAATTGATTTTTCACTTCACATATTTAGCTAAAGATAAAAAAGCTGCTCAAAACGCTACTCGATAGCAACTTCTTTAAAATCAACGTTTTGGTATCAATAAGCTAACTGTGTATGTTGTTACCAAACAAACTTTCTGGCATGAGCTGATTCGATGTTCTTCAAACGTAGCCTTGGTTTAATTTTATTGTATTTTAAGTTAAGTTTATACTCTTTTTCTCAAGTATTTGGATTTCTAACTTGAGTTTGAGTTTAACCCAATTTAAAGCGCAAAAGTTATAGCGCTTTCTTTCTGTTGTTTTCCGTTTGTAAAATTGAACAGTCGTTTCTATTCTCCAAAAAAGTTGGAACAGTGACCCGTCTTCATGTCTAAAGCTGACTGCTGCGTCATTGGGTGTAAATTTAAGGGCCTCTTACGTTGGTATGATTGGCATATGAAACCTTAGGAAATATATAAGAAATTTGACAATCTTGCAATACTTGAAATTGGATTTACATCAGGGAGTTTAAAGTGACACATTTAATGAGGCAATTAGATTGTTGTACAACAGTGCTATTTCTTCAGAAGTTGAAATTATCGTCATCACTGAAGTGTAATGATGCCTTTCCTACAACATGCTTACAGTGACATGCCGTTAATTTTCGATCAGGCTGCAAGTTATATTTATCTGTTATGTTTTAGATCTCTTAATAATTTATATACTTAAAAGAGAATATGAATTTTCTTCTCAGTTTTGCTTGAATTTTTCAAATGAGTTAAGGAAACAATGTTCACACATCTGCTGACATAGTTTTTCTATAAGTTGCTGAATTTAATTTTCTCATTTCTGCAGACAAAATTTGATCTTTCCAATGGCTGCATTTCTTTCTTTTGGAGTTGGTCATATTGGAGTACATTTTTACTTACTTGGTATGCCAAATATCGTTTGGGTTCATATTCTTATACTCTATTCTGTATTGCAATGTACCTTACTGAGGTGCAGACACATAATGCTCCTTCTGGGAAACATGTTCTGTGATGATCTGTGCTCTTTTTATTTTGTTCTTATATTAGTGATCAATGGTCCCTTAGTTGTCAAATTGCAGACACACATTCATATAGAATCTAACTTTTTTTATTGTTGGCAACACCCAATCGCTTAACCTGTTATAGTTTCAAGTCAGAATTACTGAAAAAAATAAATATATGCATGGCCTATATTTCAGAGTCCTTGTTATTCCCTTGTGATATCTGATTTGACAATTTTGAAATCGTTTTCTTCCTGTACATATATGCCATAAGTATATCTTTCTATGTATGTGATACGACTATGAAAACCATTGTTGAGCTTGAGATTTCCTTCCTTGAAGAGACTAGCATACCCTGATTTCTCCATCTCCATTCCTATGTTGTTTGTAATCATTTGATTCCTCATATAATTGAATCATGTCATCTCTAAGCAGGGCCGTGGTGCCCCTTATTCAGGGTTTTGAAGATGCTGGAGATTTCACTGTGGCAGAACGATTCAAGACCAGTATACATGCTAACTTAGTATTCTATTTGATTGTGGGATCTATTGGCTTCTTTGGACTTGTTCTTCTCATAATGCTGAATAAGATAAGGTCCATATCTTACTTCTTTAAAGTTTTACTTACTCAGAGTTCTTGTATTTTTAGCAGTATATCTAAATAATTGCTGTTATTCAAAAAAAGAAAAAAGTTCTGCATTCCTAGAGTGATTCCTGCTTCTTCTAAATTATATATTGGAAACTTTCTATCTGCTTTGCATACTGATGTATGTTAGCAGTTATCCAATTGTACGACATATAATGATTTTTGTGGAGTTTGGAGGTGTTGATACCATACTTCTTAGTCTTGAAAAGATTACCATAAAATCTTGTTCTAACTACCTTTATTGGCAGAAGAGGAGGAGTGCTTGGTTTCTCCATGGCCTGCTCGAATACCTTTGGGCTTGTAACTGGTGTATTTCTTCTTGGTTTCGGCTTGAGTGAGACTCCTAAGGGCCTTTGGAGGAACGCAGACTGGACAACCCGCCAAAAGTTCTTTCTCACAAAATTGCCAAAATGGCTGTGAAACTTGATAATGCTCATTAAGAACTCTCAAATGCTATTGTTGCAAGTATTTTTGAGCTTTACTTGATATGTCAAAATGTACATATTAAGCTGGAACTCTTTTTCAATGCTTCATTACTCTTTTGCTATTATAGAGTTGGATTCTTATTGGCTATCCTATTTACCTGATGAATTCATACGTCTTTTAAATTCCATAGATGTCATTTGATTCTTATTGGTCATCCTGTTTACTTGATGAATTCGTACATCTTTTAAATTCCATAGATGTCATTTGATTCTTATTGATCATCCTGTTTACTGGATGAATTCATACATAATTCTAAATTCCATAGATCTCATCCATTTCATTGATGATCTTTCTCTTGCAAAAATGTAGGATGATCGCATTGATCTTATTCTATTGCCCTTTTGTTTGTTCCCATAGAATTTGACATGTCTTTGATTGAGTTATACTTGCTAGAGCATATTGTAGATTCTGGCAAAAACTAAAAGTTGTAGCAGCTCTAGCATATTGTAGATTCTGCCCGTCCTGCATCAGTTTTTCATACGTTAGTTGAATGAGTGAATTATGACCATATATTCTATTTTCATTTAAATGGCTCTTGTCTGCAAATACTGATGTTTGACATGCCAATCACAGCTGCATGTAATAGTAACTATCAGTAGCAATTGCGTAATTAATCGATTCAATGTTTGTTTACTTCAAAGGTTGCTCAAGCAACATCGAATCAGATGTCCAAGCGTGATCCCTTAAGGCCCTACATGGATGTTATTGACAATATGCTGACTCAAACAGTATCTACTATCCTCCCATCTCTCTCTCTCTCTCTCTCTCTCCCTCTTTCACTCTCTGTGGGATTCACACTGATGAGATGCTATCTGTAATTTCTATTTGAATTAACAGTTTAGGCAAGATCCTTCATTTAAACCACAAGGTGGTAGATTGGGAGAAAATGATATGGACTATGATGCAGATGAGAAATCAATGGCAACATTAAGACGTCATCTTCGATGTGCTAGAGAGCAGTATTATCGATATAAAAGGTATGTTGACTGCTAATTTTCAAGTTTTGTTTTTTTTGTCATATCTGTGCCCTCCTACCAAAGTGCTCAATCTTTTGTATCACTTCCCTTGTACTATGCTCTTTTGGCTGTCTTCATACTGACCACGGCGGCTTTTAAATATCTATATATCCATTATATCTTTTGGCAGCATATTTCTTTTGCAACTTCAGTGTAGTATTTCAGAGGTCAGATCATAAACTATGCAAACATTGATTGTAGTTGGCTAGGTTGGCATTTTTCTATTGGTATTTGCAAATATGGAAGAAGGCTTTCATGTTATTGTTGTTGTCCAGAGAGAAAGTAGCATGAACTTGCATTAACTTTTTGGTAGTGCAGTTGGGAGAAAGAATGAAATGGAACAGTTAGGTGCTTGTGTGCATGCCTGCCAGCACATGCTTGCACAAGGCTTATTAGTTAGTGCATGCATGTGGACTTATATGTGTGTTTGTGTTAATGGAGACATACTGAGGTATTGTGATAGAAAGGGATTTAGTTTCATGCTGCTGATATGTAATTTATCTTTGCTTTATCTGTGATATGGTTCTTTAGTTTGAACTAATAATTTATACGTATCTTTTACCTGTTTTTCTGCTTTCGGCCATTTATCTATATTACTTTTGATTCCGTGCTGTTAGGCAATGCAATTCTGGACTGTCCCATTTCCATGCCTACATGCTGTAATACTATTCCACTGAACTTAATGCTTGTCATCTGGTCTACTTTCTGATGTGTTTATTATGTATATTCCTTATTTTGTTTTGAAAATTCACATCGAACATCTATTTCCCTCTTCATTGAAGTTATGTGGCCGGTGTTTGCTATTTCTGATTGATGGTGGTATGTCACATGGTTGATGCATTTCCAGTGAATGATATTTGGATGGGCTCTCGGAATTTTCACCTTCTCATTTCTTTTTTATTATAGCCATATTTCTGGAGAATGTTTCAAGTCTTTTAATATGGTTGAATACAGGGTTGATAGTTTGATGCATTTATTAAGTGCACGCTGTTTTGCAGTGAGTATATGTCATATGTTTCTGAAGCTCTTGAACTGGAAGATACAATGAAAAACTATGAACGTGGCAGCTCAACTGGATGGTATGCTCCTAATCATGTTGTGGTTTTTTATATATTGGAAATATTTTATCCTCTGATCCGTGATATGTAACACACAACTATGTCAGGAAATATATTTCAAGCTTCAGACCTACTCGGAATGGAAAAATTGGATCTCTTTTGGACACAATTGGTAATCAACAGATGTTGTAAAAAGTTCTCTCTCAAATCTCTGTTAAAAAGAAAAGATTTTTTGAGTGTGAGTTGCTTAGGATTTTTTCTTTTGTTTTAGACCTTTTTTATGGATCTCTGATTCTTTTGTTTAATTAACAAAGTAACTTGCCTTTTCCTTTTTGAAGAACAAAAGAATGATAAATTTGTCTGATTGCTTGGTTGAATCAGGCAAAACCATAATGCAGGATGACATTGTAATTCTAGTTTATTCTCCTAATGTTTATATTTTTACAGGTTATTCTAAAATAGTTAGAGTCTTCTGGTTTAATATTTGTAATTGTAATTGCTTTTTGCAGAGTTTTTCTGGCGCTGCATCCTAAGAAAACAACTTGAAAAGCTTTTGGCTATCTTACTAGGTACCATGTCTGCTGCAATTCTTCTTGCAGAGGCAACGCTACTCCCAAGTGGAGTTGATCTCTCTCTTTTCTCAATACTCATAAATTCTGCAGGAAGACAAGAGATCTTAGTACAGGTAAAATTTCTTTTCATAATTTTTGTAGTACCTTGGTATTTCTGCTTGACTTGTGCTTGTGAATATGATTTTTATGGCTTGCTCATACATTTTTCATTTCTCTGATTGTGCCCTGCAGGCGTTAGCTTTTGTCCCTTTGATGTATATGTGCATTTGCACTTACTACTCCTTATTCAAAGTTGGGATGTTGATGTTTTACTCATTAACACCAAGGCAGACAAGCTCAGTCAGCTTGCTTATGATATGCTCGTAAGTTTTTTCTGAGCTATGTGTTAATGAATTGTCTCCCACAACTTCTCCCAATCCCTTTGCAGATTTGAAGTAATAATTATGGAAAACCGTTGATTCATTCAGGATGGTTGCTCGATATGCTCCACCAATTTCCTACAACTTTCTCAACCTTATTAGTCTTGATTCTAAGAGTACTATATTTGAAAAGGTAATTCTCCTTTTAGTTTGCTTATTTTGTGCATTTTTTAGAGAAGTGACAGAATAATGTTCAATTTTTGTTACTTTCTTCTTATTGATGTTCCATTGCTATGTCATAAATAGCATTCCTTGCATAGTACATAAACTTTTAGAATGCTCTGAATCTAGTTTAACGGCTTGAATGATATGTATTTATTCCCCCAAACCTGACTGCTTTGACAAGTATGAATGCTATGTCTGGTTTTATAGTTCCAGAATATACAATAGAAGTGCACATAATCTTGATCTTTTTCCCCTTCACTCAATCAAACTGTTGCCTTTTGAAAGTTAAATTGCTTGCTAGAGTTTCAGAATTATCTTTGGACTTCCTTTTTATTTTCAGAAGCTTTTACGCAACTTCTTCAAGTCCTTGCTAGAAATACTTTTGTAGAATATTAGGGAGGTGCTGGGAAAAAAACCAATGTCCTCGAGTATGGTTTTCCCTTCTTTCAATTTTTGAAAGCACCGTTTTGGCATCTTCCTCTTATACAATCTTTTTTTATCATCTAAATCTTTATTTAGGCGTCATTTTTCCTTTTTTTTCTCCGACCTTCCTTTTGAATAATTTGTAATTGGTAAAATTTATTGGTTTTTCCTTTGTGCCTTTGAAAACTTTTTCCATTTCCTTCTGATTCATTTCTTCATTCTGGTTGCAGCACATGGGGAAAATCAATGATGCTGTCTCTTTCTTTGGAGATGGGTTCAACAGAATCTATCCACTTATCATGGTCGTGTACACGCTTTTGGTAGCAAGCAATTTCTTTGACCGTGTAATTGGTTTCTTTGGAAGTTGGATGAGATTCAAGATCCAAACCGAGGCTGATGACACGGATGGTTTTGATCCCTCAGGAATGATTATTCTACAGAAAGGTAGTGCAATAGGACTTTGTTCTTCCTGTCACTGTCCAGAGTATATAACTCTATATAGCACCATTCGACAGAAGTATACCTGAAAATTATATTACCTTTGACATTATTCTTTATTTGATTTTACGGTGTATGTTTTCATAGAACGATCATGGTTAGAACAAGGGGAAAAAGTTGGCGAGCACGTCATTCCACTGGCAAGAAACTTTAACAGTGTGGATATCGAGTCTGCCAATGATAGTACAGTATGTATACATATTTTAGATTATAACAACATAGTGCTTTTGATTTGTTCTCTTGATTATACTTTGATTGGCAATTTTTATAAACAATGAAAACCCATTGATAGTTGCAATAAATGTTTCCCCTTTTTATTCCTTGTTTTCTAACACAAGAGGTGTAACTCTCAGGATAAAGTTGCTCTTGAAATGAAGGCTGCAAGCAGTTTAGTCAACAATCATACCAAAGGAAGCCCGTCACACCCTATGAAAGAGGAAGTCGGTCGACGATATGGCTCAAGTCGAGAAGCTATAAGCAGTAAGTACGCTGCAATAAGAGAACAACAGGGTAGACAAGGCAATAGCAAGCCAGCAGAGAAAAACATTGCCTCTGCAAAGGTGTCCTTGCTTGGTGCAGGCAACTCGAATTCTAACAACTTAGTAGGAGGTGCATCTGCTGGTTTGGCCTCAAAATGGGAATCGATGAAGAATGGTTTCCAAAGTTTTAAAGCGAACATGGGGGCCAAAAAGTTTCTTCCTATGCGACAAGGTCTGGAAACTAAACTTGATTCCCTTAATTCATCATCTGAATCACTTGATGAGATATTCCAGAGATTGAAACGGCCTACCGTAGATCACGGGGACCTTAATGACGAAGATGAAGGTGGAAGTGGATAGGATCTCACATTCCAGGACCAGCCAGATAATGGTAGATTTTTTTCGCGGGGCAGTTGTAGAAACTGATACATACATGATTGTACAGATATACAGGATGAATACCTAGCACATCGCACTGGATAATTTTTGACGGAAGCCTGAGGGGAGGGGATGTTCTGCCATTATGGAGGCAGCATAGGTGCACCAGTAATTGGTGAAAAAATGGAAATGATACATTGAAAAGGAGGAGCAGTATATTTTGCTATGTGAAGATTAGCAATCATGTGTAAAGGGAGTTTGAGTAATTTCACTTGTAACATTGAAATGTATTCGGAGTATACTTTGCTAATTTTCTTATGTTTTAATCAGTATTTTAAAGACAAAATTAAAAAAAATAAAAATTTAATGGGTATTATATTATTATAAAATTAACTAAAGATTGATTAAAATTAAATAAATTTTATTTATCCAAGTTTTAGTAAAAAAGATTATCAGAAAAACTATTTTTATATTATTATAAGATGCATAAATGGCCACTTAATCGTCTCCTCCAAATCCATGCAACCCTCCGCAATTCACCGCGTCCACCGAATTCTTTTGATGAAGCCGGCACGTCGGAGACTCCTGTTGTGTCAGAGATGAAGCTGAAGAATGAGAAGAGCTGTAACAATCTGTCCCTTAAACACAACGGGCAAACCCCTTCTCCTTGGGGTCCGTCTCCGACGACCCCATCATCGTACCCTTTAATCCAACAAAACCGTAAATACTACTGAATCTGAGATCAGTTTCGGTGCGGTTTTGAGTTTATGCTTTTACAAAAGAACATATAACCTTGTGTTCCAAGAAGTTTCCAGAAACTATCGAGTAAAGGTATAATCACAGCGTCGGTGAGGCAAGGATTAAGCCTCACACTCACAGCCTTTTAGGTACTTCCGGGACGTTCGATTCAGCCGGTGGAGTATATAAAAAAAACGAAAGATGATTTTGTAGGAATAAAATTGATTAGAAATATATATAATATGAATTATTTAGTTTAGTTTATTTTTAAAATTTTCTAATGATGATGTAATTTTAATGTTTAATTTAAAAATACAAATTTGGAATAAAAAATAACTAACAATAAAATTAAAATTTTTATAAATAAATATAAAAAGTTGGTGAGTTTATTTATTCTCCAAACTCAAAAATAAATATAGAGTTTAGATTATATATTATTTATGTTTTCTCCAACCAAATAAAGAGAATAATTTATTATCAAAAATATATTAGTAATCGAATGATAGTCTCCTTCAGGAGTGGTTGAGTTAGAGTGAAGAAGTATCGAGCCAAAAAGTCTTGTATTCGATTCCTCCTATTTACGCTCTCTCGAGCCTGTCGTACAGGGCTTATCTAATATAAATTACTTGATTGGTGTGATTTGCAGGCTATTACATTAATCCAAAAGTTTATTTAATTCGCATCTAAAAAGTAACAACCAAAGATTTTTCCATTTCAAAAAAAAAAAGAATGATAGATTATAATCTGATTACATCAATACTACCAATTTAGTAAAAGTCTACTTGTAATATGATAGATTATAATCTGATTACATCAATACTACCAATTTAGTAAAAGTCTACTTGTAATTCTATTAAAATAAAAGTCTCCTTATATATAAAATCTAAAATTACTATTTATTTCATAGTAAAGATTAATTAGTAAAAAATAGGGAATTGTTGATAGAATTGATGAATTGATCAACATAGTAATTTTTGTTTTTTCTTTATTTTAACTAATTATTTATATTTTTAATGTGAAGTCATTATTTCTATACATTTGGATTGTTGTTTTTATTTTAATTGAAACCTTCCTCCTTGAATTCCCTTTCTACAGCTTAGTCATAATTCTTTTAATCCCAAGAAGGTTAAGGTCCCATTTAGGGGGAAAAAATAGCTTAATATGAATATTAAAAACATTGATTATTTAATGTGATTTAAAATTTCAACCTTCACAAATTTAAAATTAATAAACATAATCCAACTTTCTTAAGTTTCAAGTCATGGTTAAATTAAAAAATTTTAAAATTAAAAATTAAAAAGAAGATGAACATCAAGACTTCGAATTTATTAAATTAGTTTAATCTCGATTGAATTTTGAGTTACTCGCAACCGAAAAAGAAGACTTGATCTAATCTATTACCATACCTACAATTAATGTTGTAAAAGCTATATTAGAAATTAAACCGATAAAATAAGAAGTTGAAGTTTTAAAAAATTCAATCGGTATTAGATCATTATAAAATCTGTTAAAAATTGAATAAAATTAAAAATTTTAAAATATGATTTAAAAAATTGTTCTTATTTATCAAAAAAATTGAACAATTAATTAATGTATTAATATATTTTTAGCAATAAAAGTTATCAAAATAAATCATACTAAAAAATTAAAAAATAAACTAAAAATTAGAAAATTTAACTAAATACATCTGAAACTACTGAGGGATAAGTGCAGCAAAATTAAAATTAGGGGTGTTCAAGAAAACTCATGAATCTGTGAACCGGACCTTAACCACATGGATCGAACCTATAAATGAGGTTAACTGAACCTGAGTTCAGGCTCGGATCGAACCTAACCTGAAAAATCAGGTTCAGGTTCAGGTTTATAACTTGCGGTTCTATGTTTAAACCTGAACCTGAAACACACAAAAAATATATCATATATTTAGATATAATTTAAAAGGATATTAATAATAATAAATTCATTAGTATTTGCTATATTAATTATTGAGTAAAAAAAGAAGAAAAGAAAAAAAACTACTTTAATTCTATGTTGTTAAACGTTAATATAGAACATTGCTACTATTAAGTAACAACTAATGCATAACACTCAATACTTCTACATCAAATAGTAATTAATATGTGTT
>JAOQMP010000208.1:33469586-33479779 GCA_027563575.1 Erythroxylum pedicellare | reverse complement strand
TCTTTATTTTTAAAAAAATTATATCTCAAATTTACTTTAATTTTTCGTAAACCAAACTTATGTTAGTTTTGCAAGATAAAAGCAGAATGGAATCCATCTTCAACCTGACCTAAGTCCATTTTTTCAGACACTTTCAAGCCCACTCTCAATTTGGCTATGTCGACCTCTTGTAGATGTTTCTTGTCCTCCTACTCTTCCAAGTCGTACTCTTCAAAAGTAGTAGTCTAGTAAGTGACGCAACACTTTGTATACGCGTAAAAGACCTGATAACCCATTGACTTCTTCAAAACCCCAAGGAAATTTCGCACCAAATTACTCAACCATGCTCAGTAAATCTTCCAATGAAAGCGAAGAGAGAACTGGGTGTTTTCTTCTGTCACTTTCCAATCCAAAGATCGTAGCTTGTGAGGGAAGTGGCCCTATCTTAACACCTTTTTGTTTCACGTTTCCTCCACAAGCGAAGTCATTTATTTTCATGGTATGAATCTCCCTCCTCCGTTTCTTGCTTTGCTTTAGTGAAATGGAGTCCGAGAGCAGAAATCATGTTGTATTACCCAGAATTTTGACTTTGGATACTACGAATTGTTGGTTTGATTGCAACCCATCTCGGAACATTGATGGTTCCTGTTATGGTTCTTGTTTTAAAATCTGTCCTACTGTATGTAAGATCCTTGTAGTTCAGGAGAATTTATTTACTGAACCTCCACCGCCGCCTCCGCCGCCGCCGTCACGACTAAAATCGTATATGGTTCCAAACGTTAACGATGAGGCACATAAACATCTGATCATATCTATTATGACTATCATGGGTTGTATGCTTGGTGCTGCTCTTCTCTTTTGCAGCTTATGCATAGTTTTTAAAATCTACCATTCCAGGCGGAGGAATTCCAGAAGGATGGAAAGCATACGCATGATTTTTGATACACAGAACAGCTTTCCTGATGTTAATCAAGGTTATGTGGTTGATCACCCAATTTGGTATATCAACACCGTAGGTTTGCAACAATCTGTGATCGAATCAATCGCAGTGTTTAAGTATAATAAAGATGAAGGGCTGATAGAAGGTACGGATTGCTCTGTTTGCTTGAACGAGTTTGAAGAAGATGAAAGTCTTCGGCTTTTACCCAAGTGTAATCATGCTTTTCACTTGCCTTGTATTGACACTTGGTTAAGATCCCACAAGAACTGCCCTTTATGTCGTGCCCCTATATTGTGCGAGAATTTTGATGGTCAGGCTGTTTCTTTGGTGCCCATGGGAGCTGATTTAAGTTCTACTGAAGAATCCCAGATTGAGACTTCTGTGAATCATGGTGGATTAATCAGTAATCGAGCAGTGGAAGATGGGACTAGTGAAGTGAGAAGTGGAGATGATAATGTTGTTGCTTTGCCACATGTGGATGAATCAGTTGTTGAGAACTTAAAGATGGGTTCTTCTCACAATGTTTTGAGGAGTCATTCTCGGATGTTAAGTGATTTTGTTGGCACTAGAGAGGCAACAGAGCCAGAAATGCAACCTTTGAGGAGGTCTGTGTCGTTGGATTCCTCTTCTGCTTCTGCAGTTTATAGTTCTGTGGCTAACATAGTTCCTGCTAAACAAGCAAACTTGGATACTCAGGTGGAACACCTAAAGAATTTGAAGTCAAAGAGAGTTTCTAAGCGAGAAAGTAGTGGTAGTTCAAGCTTTCGCAAGCTGATCAAAAGTTCTTCGATCGGGATTTCATTGCAGAAGGGACCTCTGTCAATGAAAAGGTCTTCTTCATCTAGTGGGAAATCCTCATCGTCAAGATATAACAGAAGTCGGGATTCGATCCTTCCTTTATGAGTGTGAACCCTCTGTTTTCATTGGCATCTGAAGTTTGAGGTAAACCAATAATTGCAGAATGAGAACAGCTCAAATTCCAACATTTTGAGTAGCAGCAAGTAGATACAAAGTCTTCAGCTTTATTCGATTCTGAATCCCACTCTTACAATAGGAACATTTCTCGTAGATAGAAGTGTTCAATGTCTGATAGATTGTTCTTATAAATTGTAACACTAGTTTCTTCAGAATGTTAAGAAACACATACGCTCAAATTGCTGCAGCTTATGTGTACTTATCTGCAGCAACAGCTTGAGTGACTTACCACCTACAAATGCTATTACAAATCTGAACATAACTTTCTATCTTCCTGATCTCTGTTGCTTGCGTTCTTGAAGATATGTTCTATACAATTAAATTTACTAGATTGGCTTGTATATGCTAATTTCGCTTACATTACTTGAGAGAAATGTAAGTTTGATCTTCTTCTTAATCCTTTCGCTACCAGATTTGTAAGTGAAACTTCAGTGCATACCAAGTACGAATCCTTTAGAAGCTGTCTGGGGAACTTGACAGATCCCGAGATAAATAACCAGGTGAACTCCAGTTAATCTTCCATATCTAGTTCTTCGAGGGCATGGTGCACTAAGTTATGATTTTTATCAGTAAATTTGGTTTGTCGGTAAACTCAAAGTTTCTTGCTCCGTTTGATCATGCTCTTGAGGATACTTTTGTGTCCCTTGTAGCTTGAAATGCTCATAATCACTCCATTTCTTAAACCAAAACATGTACCAGTGGTACTGCTTGAATCAAATTCTCAATAAGTAGATTTCCAGGCAAGAAGGGGGTGGCCTAACTGGTGTGAAGAGACCTGTTCCTTAACATGTTGTACAATATAAAGTCGGGATTTGTCTTTTAAGACCATTTCCCTTGAAAAAAGGGCCTAAAGTTATCTTGCGGGTGGCTATCCTGAACTTGGCGGTGTTTTGACAATTGTGCCGGCCTTTCAGTTGGTGTCTTCGTTCACCAATAAAAAGAGTTTGTCCCTGAGCAGCCAGTATTGGTATGGTCTCCACCGAAATCAATCCTGTAGCAACCTAGAATTCGACAGGTTAACAATCAAAGTTCAAAAGAACTTAATTTGAAAGAAATGGATCTTTGAGTGGTACCATAAGGATGATGCTTTCAAGAACTGTAGAAGCAATCCAATCGAGTCCCATCCCATTACCGGAGATGTCATGAAAGTCGGTTGGATAAAGATTCTAGCTGTGTCCGAAAAGTCGGCTCTTACTCGATTATTACAACGAATTCATTGGATTGTTATATATAACGGGACTATTCTGATATTAGAACCCGAATGTGATGATGAACGAAGCTTCTGTTCACCTGGACAATTTAGAGCTGAATGAGTGTAAAAGCTTTCAACTTTACAATTTACGACCATATTCATGCTCACTGCACTGGGGACGAGGAAATTAAAAATTTTCACGGGGGAGTTTTCAGAAACTGGTAATGGGTTCCTTGATACAAGAGCCAATTAGCAGTTACTAGATCAAAAGTCTTAATCTTGCAGTGAATTTTAGGCTGATTGGTTTCTTTGCGAGATTCCCATTTCACGAAACTTGAAAATTGAAACAAGACGACTTGTGGAACTCGTTGAAGAGGGGAAAAATTTACTCTGAGTGAAGCTACTGTTGCAAAGTTTGAAAAAACAGAACGCAACTCCAGAGCAGCTTTTGTTATGTCCGTTATGTAGATAAGGCGTTCCCACCAAAATCTTCTTTTACCCTTTTCATTTTCATGAATTGTCCCTTTAAAGCAAAGCCCTTTTCGGATTTTTACCTTGTTTAACTTTCTCTGATCATCCAGCCAAATCTGTACGGACCCATTTAAATTCTTCAAACCAAGTAAACATTAACTTGTATCTTCCTTTTCTATACAACACCATGTGAGAACTTTCATTCTTCATTCTTTTTGCTCCTTTTTACTTTGGAAACTTTTGTTCCTTCCTTCTTCTATTATTGCATATGGTTTTCTTTTGTCCTCTCACTTATTACCAATTATGGAACTTGAAAAGGTTGTCTATTAAATAATGTGATAGCTGGCAATTATTAAAAAAAAAGCAATCTTACAAATGTATATTATGCTTGTTTAAAAGGTTGAATAAGGTATAATTGTGTGACAAGGAAGGGATTACTATTTACTAAGGTTTCGTTAAGTGGGTTGCTTGAGACGGTTTTCGATGACTTGTTCTTTATTTGGGTGGTTTTTCACTCCTACTGCAGATGGTTTCTGTATTTCGGCTTTTCTGACGCTGAATGGTCCAGCATTCTTCATGGAACTTGTTTCCAGTAAATGGGTATTTGTATTCACCATATCTTGTTGCATTTTCTTCTCCAGCGCTTATGCAGGTTGAGATTATTCTTGTATTTTCCTCGAGTTCTTTCTTTGTAAGTCAGAAAAATGCTACATGAGGTGAATAGGAACTGAATTTGGTGATTGTTTTGGTGGTCTACTAATTGGTAAAAAGTGGAAGGAGTAAGAGGAAATTCCAAAGTTAGAGGAGTGAACTTGGGAGGTTGGCTGGTTATAGAAGGTTGGATTAAGCCTTCACTCTTTGACGACATTCCCAATGGAGATATGCTTGTGAGCTTCTCTTCATGTTGTTTCCTTTGTCGGTAATCCTCGTTTCTTTTCTTTATTTCCATGGTTCTTAATCCGTTAACAAATGTTGACATGTAGGATGGAACAGAGGTTCAGCTTAAATCAGTGACACTGCAGAAGTATGTTTGCGCAGAAAATGGAGGTGGCATGGAGGTTACAGTCAACAGAGATGCAGCTTCTTCATGGGAAACCTTTAGGGTTGGATACTTAACAACATATTCCTGCTCCTTAGAGATAAGGAAAACCAACTTGTTTCTGCTTCCTTTACTTATTCCAGTGCATGATTTCTTTGATGTCTCTACTTTGGGAAGGAAGAATATTCATAGCTTGTAAAAGTTCCTTGAGGCTTAATTAGGTTTGTGGTAGTTTAATTAGTTGAAGTGTGGTAAATATCAAGTACGAATTTGGTGAAGTTTCTTTACTCGAGTGTGGTGTTAGTAAAAGGTATGATTATGTTCTCCTTTGGTCTATACGTTTTTTTCTTTTTTTTTGTGATCTGCAAATTGAGTTAGTGTCTGTTTCTTGGCATTATAATGTGGTAGCTTTGTTGATGCTTGAACTTTAGATGTTTCAGTAACTAAAAGGTAGAGGTTTCTTTCAACTTCCTGACATTTTCTATCCATTACCATTATAGCTCTTGATTTTACGTGTACAATGTTTGAAGGGTTTGAGAGATAGTACCTTGTCATATTGAGGGTTCAAGTTACGAAATTGGTTTTTTGTGCCTGCAGTTGTGGAGAGTTTCTGCATCTGAGTTCCAGTTCCGGACCTTTCAAGGACAGTTTCTAACTTGTGGTGGTGAGGGTTGTTCTATCTCTGCAACAGCAAATTCATCTTCTGCAGGAGAAACATTTTATATAGACAGGAATGACAATAATAAAGTTCACGTAAAACTTTCTAATGGGGCCTATTTGCAGGTAGGATCTTGTATATCTTCTTCGAATATTAAAATGGAAATCACAAATTTTAGCATACCTCTTTTTCTGGACTCTGGTATAGAGCCCTATCGGCCTCAGGGGTTCAATCTTTTAGCCATCCAGAACAATGGACATATCTGCTTTGGATGTTCAACCCCCACAGGACCCTGCTCAGTGCCCAGCACCTAAATAGCTGTAATATCCTCTAGTAACACAACACAAAGAACTATCAAATGTGGCACTCGCTATTGTTGATTATTTTAATTGCTTTCAAGTTTGAATTGTATTGCATGATATCATATGCTTTAATGTTTAGGCTACAATAGACAACCAGCTCACAGCAGATTATCCAGGAACACCAGGATGGGATGATAACGCAGCCACATTTGAAATGACGATTGTGACAAATGATTTGCATGGAGATTACCAGCTTTCAAATGGCTATGGACATAACCGAGCCAAGGAGATTCTTAAGGCAAGTCAGTGATTGCTATTTACCTGTGTTGTTTTATTGTTTCTGATGAAAAGTTGTTCAATCTTCTTTGGTTAACAGTAATCATTTTGCAAGTAAAAGCTAGACCTATAGAAGCATTTCAATTAAAATTTGGATTTTGGAATCGTCCAACATTTGTTAAGTGAGACTAAGAGATAGCATCATGATGTGTATAGCTTTTTGGTTGTTTGATTTTTTTGCCTTTGGAACTGCAGAAGCACAGAAACAGTTTTATTACCATTGAGGACTTCAAATTTCTGTACAGACATGGCATAAATACAGTGAGGATTCCCGTTGGTTGGTGGATTGCTTTTGATCCTAATCCTCCAGCCCCATTTGTTGGGGGATCTATGGAAGCTCTAGATAATGCATTCTCATGGGCACAGTAGGTTTTGCTTACTCTTTCTCTTTGAACTTCAACACTTAGAATCAGGTTCTGTTTAATAAAGTTAAAAAAGAATCAGGTTCTGTTTAATAAAGGTAAAACATGTATTCCAGAGCCTATGACATAAAGTGCATAATTGACCTCCATGCGGCTCCAGGCTCGCAAAATGGAGTGGAGCATAGTGGGACCAGAGATGGTACAATAGGCTGGCCAACTCCAGATTTTATTTCACAGACACTGGACGTTATAGAGTTTCTAGCTTCAAGGTATGTTCTGAACAACTAATTTCTTGGTAATAATACAATTGTTATTCAATTAGGTCCAGTTTTGGTTGTAGCAATTGATCTAGTGCCAGTGGTCTCGCAAAGAATTCACAGTACCATGTAAAGAACCTCCTATTGTTAAATCAGACATTTGAATCACCAACTTAGTTGATTTATAGATGGCTTTATCACTAGTTGTTGGAGAGCTAGTCAGATCATCTATTTCTTGGAGGCACTCTCTTTTATTCACATTGACTTTTATTTGCTGTATTTTCTTAAACTCTGATGTAGTTCCCTACTACCAGACTCTCACTGAATCAAAATCAGAGCATTGTTCTCCTTCACAAGTCCTCTTACTTACCATGTGTGCTTGTTATGTTAATACCAAGTCCTGACCACTTCTCATTGTAGTTTTATGTCCCTATAACATGCTTTGAGCTTAACTAAAATGGAATTTACACCCTTGACTTGTTTCACTTTCAGGTATGCTAAGCATCCTGCCTTGCTGGGAATTGAGCTTTTAAATGAACCCTCTGCCGCTTCAGTTCTGCTTGAAGTTCTAGTTCCATACTACAAAAAGAGCTATGACATTGTTCGAAAATATTCAGCATCAGCTTATGTCATTGTCTGCCAAAGAATTGGCAATGCTGATCCGCTGGAGCTTTATCAGGCTAATATAGGCTCCAATAACGTTGTAGTAGATTTACATTACTACAACCTTTTTGACTCCTTCTTTGTTAATCTGAGCACTGTTGACAATATTCAATTCATATATAACAGTAGGCAAGCTCAAATACAGGCTCTTAACGGCATAAACGGTCCACTGGTTTTTATTGGTAGGTGAAAATCTGATATTAAGAATTAGCTATGAATTAAGCATTGTTAGAAATTAGCAAAAAAGATTTTTGGGACCTGCTGAAGGCCAAGTTTTGATATTTACTTTTGATTCGAACCATATTCTCTGTATGTTGTTTACAATTATTATGTTGGTTCCAGGTGAATGGGTAAACGAATGGAATGTAACGGATGGATCTCAGACAGATTATCAGAGCTTTGGAAGGGCACAACTTGAGGTCTATAATGAAGCCTCCTTTGGCTGGGCTTACTGGACAATAAAAAATGACAGGAAGCACTGGGATTTTGAATGGAATATCAGGAATAATTATCTCCAATTCGGTAATAGTTTAAGTTCTTTCCTCTTTCTTCTTATAACTTTTAGAAATTGTAACCAAGGTATCTGCACTTCTGCCTTCATACACACACGGACACTGACAAAAAGGTTGCAAATTCTGGCTTGCCAAAATAAATTTTTTCATTCTGTCGCCAACACTGTGCAACAATTTAAACTCCTCTGACAACATACTGTATCTGTGCAGGTAACTCCCCTACCAAGCAAATTTTCAGCAATAAAATGTTTGTGACCTTGGTTTTTGTCTTATTCTTTCTGCATCCTAAATTTTAATGGATCGCAGATTTGCAGCAAATACAATATGAATACCTGAGAAAGAACCACTAGCGGCTATTTTTCTATTTTGCTTTTCTCTCCTTTCACATTTCTGAGAAGTTCCTTTGCTAGCCGAAATTGCATTCATGAGTTCTGCAAATGCTAGAGATGGTATTATTTTCAGGGAAAAGTCACATCCAAAATGTGGATGATCCTAAATAAACACAAGTTATATCTTCTGTACTCATTTTCAATAATGTACAGTGGAAAAGAATCATGTTAGTCTCTCCTAACTGAATAATTTGATACTGTTGTCTAAAGCCACCTTTCGAAGATCAAAATGTAAACTCTCTTAACTACTTGACCAACCGTGAAGTATCCAAGAAAAAGCACAACCAAAAAACCATAGTATGAAAATGGGAGTTCGACGAATCCCATCCATTTTCCTATGATTGTGTATGGAATTGCAATTCCAATGCCACAGATGAGTATGGTTGAACAAATTACTGGCCATGATGCAATGTCCTGAGTGAAAGGGATTTTCTCTGTCCGGATCAAGTGGAAAATTAAGGTCTGCATTGAAAGCCCTTCAATGAACAAAGCAGTGTGGAAGAATTCGACATCCATTGAGGTGTAAGCCTTGTAGTATAGGGCAAGGAAGGCAAGGTTGGCTACATCAGTAAGAGTGCACACCGGACTATTCCATAATATGAACATTGGTAGAGATTTTTCAGACCATTTATGTGGGATTTTCATGGAGTCATCTTCCATCTTGTCCCAAGGAATTGCAATCTGTCCCACACTGCATAAGAATGTTTGTGTAAGGAGCTGCCTTGGAGACAATGGCTCAATTTGTAGCACCAGTAGTGCTATCAGAAGGGAAAGAACACTCCCTATATTGCCAACAACTGACATTTTGATATATTTCATGGTGTTCCCGAAAGTGAGGCGACCGTGTTCAACCCCAGCAACAAGGACATTGAGATCTTTCTCAAGTAAGATGATATCAGCAAGGTCTTTTGCAACTGATGCTCCCGAGTCAACTGAGATGCCTACATTGGCAGCATCTATTGCGAGTGAGTCATTTACTCCATCACCAAGGAACCCAACTACATGTTCACCAATTGTCTGCAAAGATTGCACTACTCGCTGTTTTTGCATTGGAGTGAGTCGAGCAAGTACTGTTGCTCTTTTAACAGTCTCATGGAAGGCTTCCTGACTGAGTTTCTCAAGATCTGGTCCTGTTGTTACATGAGCGGTTCTGATGCCAAGTTCTTTACAAATCCTTATTGCTAGAGACAGAGAATCACCTGTTAATACCTTTGCTTTTACTCCCTTCTCAGCAAGCCTCCATAGAGCTTGCTTTGCTGAGTCCTTTGGTGGGTCAAAGAATGCTATTACACCAAGGAAAACCATGTTGGATTCGACGGAATCATCAACCTCCTCTGGGTTAGTTATTTTCTGGAAAATTAATGATAAGACAAAAAAGTGATCATTCAAGAGGCTCTAATATTTGTTACTGATAGCCAGTCATTCAGCTGAACCAACTGAATGCAATATGCTACTGCTCTCAAGATGTTGCTAAATCAAGTCCAGCAAATTTATAGACATGCTCGTGCATAGTTGGACCTAGGAACATAAAGCATCTATAAAATTATTCTCTTGTATGTAATATAATTGAAGCTTGAAGATGATGTGGGAAATGCAATTACTGTGCTTGTGGAGTATCTTGGCACTATGCAGACGGCAGTGCATTTTCAGCTTGCTATCTCTAGTTAAGTATTTGTAAATGTTTCAGACAAGGAACCTACCATGAAATTCATATTGCATGTAACTTGGCTCAAGGATTTACATTTATAGATTGCAGCAACTAGGAAAATTGTTGAGATAATAGGATTTAGGGTGTGCTTGTTTAGGAGGTATGGAAAAAGGGGTATGGATATGGAATGAAAATTGATGGTTGGTATGAACCTATCATTGAAGACCTTAGAGTTTCATTTCTTAGTTTTGGGCAATCCTCCATTCCTCTCATTATCTAGAGGAATGGGAGAGAGGAATGAGAGTGAAATCAATTAATTATGGTGAAATCAATTAAATAATTAATTATACTATAATTAATTAAAATATTGCAATTAATTAATTAAATTAAATATAATTATTAATTAATTAAAAATATTATAATTAATTAATTAAAATATTATAATTAATTAATTAATTACAATATAATTA
>JAOQMP010000208.1:33444602-33457034 GCA_027563575.1 Erythroxylum pedicellare | reverse complement strand
GTGGCCACCTTAGTCTCCTTTATGGTCCCAGTGGTCCCTAAGTCCTCACCATAATATGATGATTGAAGAAAAATATGAATAAATATTAGAAAAGCAATAATTGACATCGCATATATGTTATTGTAGAGTACAATATAATAAAATATGAAATGAAGTAATAAACTAATAAATGGTACATTAACATAACATATAATATTACCATGCTTATAATTTCATTATTCATACATATTATAACTGTCACGAATATCATATAATGTAAAAGTTTCAATTTTTTATATTCCCTAGTCTAATTTAGAACCTAAACCTACAAATCCTAATAAATTAAATGTACTAAAAAACAACCTGTGTAATTTACACTAAGAATCTTTGACCATATATAACCCATATAGATCCAATTTACATAGATCTTTTTTTATCACCCCTAAAGATCAAGCATAATGAATATTTATTAATTTATTAGGCAAAAAATTCATAAAACCCATAATACATTTAAATAGTAAAAGTAGACGTGCAATATGAAAAACACCAAGATGATCTTGAAAAATATGGTGAAGAAAAATAAGGTAAATACTAAAGTTCATTATATGTGATTAGGAAGGGGTAAAAGGGTTAGCTATTTCTCTAAAAACCTAAAAGGAAGTTACAATTTTTTAAAAAAAATTGATGAGGAACACAATAAAAAAATTTAGAAAACACAGGATAGGTATGCCTTATTTAGCAAGATACATAACACTTAAACAAATTTGTGCATGTGTCATCTACTTGAAAACACGACAACTTATATTTCTTTTTAGTGCTTATGCACAAGGTATAATACAAGGCCATGTGTACTTACCTTAAGGTTGTGTTCCCAATATGGATTGAATTGACCTACCATATAGGATGCATGTTAAAAAGTGGCTCATTTTATAAAGTTTTAAGATTTCTTTTAGTGAACATAGGTCTTGTCTTATAAAAACATGGTGTCATATGCTCGTACATGGCCTTTATATGAGACTATATTGGTGGCATGAAAAAAAGTGGAAAAATCTATTTCTCTTGGTAGGTTAACATGAGAATTGATGTATAGAAGAATCGATATGTGGATCTATTGATTGACAATGACGTGTTTGAACTAGTGTTAGCCTAAAAACATGTAAAAATCCAAAATACACTAACTACAAACATTTAATATGATATTTTAACCAAGATTTAACAAAACAAGATCAAGAAAATAACAATGATAGTAAGGAAATAAATAATTAATAACCCAAACAATTAGAAACACTAAATTCTAAAACTTAAAAGGTAAAAAGTGTTAGGTTATGTCCCAACAAGTTCTTGTTTTAGGTCATAAGCTCAACCACTTTCTCTATAGTTGAATTGCCCTTTTCTTTCACTTTCCCTTACTTTGAATTTGTCCCTTTTTAATTCGATGCTTTTACCTCCTATATAATATAAGATGCATCTTCATCATGCACAGAAAAATAGAAATAATTATTAAATTTACCATTTATGGGATTTTTTTCATAGATTTCTTACACTTCACTTTCTTATCCCTAACTCTTAGGGTTAACTTCCCTTCATAAACATATATTAGGGTCTTAGAAGTGGCTAAGAAAGGTCTTCCCAAAATCAAATCATTCTTACAAAGTCTACAAATTAAGAAACTTACCAATTTAAATAGACAAATTTTCTATTGTACCTACTAGATCTTTGACAGAATATTATGCCAATTAAAGAGAAATGGCACCCACTTTAAGCTTATTATAGATAGATAGGGAAAAGGGTTGATGTTTGTCCTTACACCATATATAATATGATCAAAACTCATATCTCTAATGTTATAAGGGATAGAGTAGCTACTAAAGTCCTTAAGTTTTAAAGGTGGTCCATTTTGAGTTGCAACTTTGAACTCCTTAGTCAAGGCAACAATTATAAATTCCTTGAGCCTTCTCTTTTCTTTTAGAACCTAGAATAAGATGACTTTTTTAAAATGTAAGTAAAAGGAATATTAATATAATTATTTTAAATATTATCTAACTCTTCCTAATTTCTTATCCAATTTCGCATTAACAAATCGTTGGAGAAATGGTATAGGTAACTTATAGGGTATTTAAGGAATGTGTTTGGTTTCTTCTCCCCTTGTTTTTTCTTTCTCAAGCTCCTTCTTCTCTCTAACAAGTTTCTTACGTCCCTTGTTTCCCTTACTCTTAATCCTCTCTAACCTGGAGCTCTTAATTAGCTCATTACCCCTTAACATCATAAAGTTTCAATGCTCGCAAGGATTCTCAAACTTGTCAAGCAATTAACCAGGTGGTTTAATAGCAACATTGATATGTTAAGCAATTTAAGCCTCACGCATCTTGCTATGAGTAACTATAAAGTCCATCTTAGAATTGGCTTCCTAATCTCCTCCTTAAATTTTTATTTTGTTTAGCTTTGGTGAAAAGGAAGTTTTTTAGTAGCGATTCTAGATTACATTTCTAAGGAATGGGTTTTAAAGAGGTTTAGGTTGGAAACCAAGTGACTATCTGTTATTCTAAAGTGCAAGGTTAAATCTATTTCCATATGAGAGATACATATGGTTCCTCTAACAAAGGTTACAGGGTTATAGGTGTTAGAGACTAGGTCAAGAGTACATCATTCTTTTAGTTGGGGTTATTGCTGAAGTTAACCTATTTAAGAGTAGGGCCATATAAAAATTAGTTCCGTATTTGGTAATCTATAGCGAAGTATCCTAGGGATCTATAGAAATCAAAAACTAAGTTACTAGCACTGATAGAGTTAACATTCATATGGTATAACTTTTTAGATAAAGTATCGACTTTATAAACTAAAAGATTCAAGGAATCTAGATTATACTTGCCTAAATTCTTTTTAAGATTGGCTCTCTGCCTTGACCATTGGTAGTGGCTTTGAGCTATATTCTTAATAAGAGTATGTGTTTATCTTGTTTATCAAAGCTCCACCAATAACTACAACAATAGATATCTTGGTGTTGTAGATCATCCCATTGTAAAAGGTACGAACTATTAGGCACTTCTTTAATTCATGATGTTGACAGGATCTTAATAGCTCCTTATATCTCCCTAAACCTTTGTATAAGGACTCATTTTTCCTTTAGGTAAAAGGGGTGATCTAGTAGCTTATCTATACATTCTTGCTTGAGGAAAACTACTTAAAAAAATGTATGAAAGAGATTATCATATGCAATTTGCTCTAGCTTTATATCTCAAAAAGAAAGGGAATGGTTAAAGCTTGATGGAATGTAATACAATGTTTAGATTCAATGTATCATAATATTATAGCAACATCGATAAGTACAAGTTGAGGCCTTTATATAGCAATCCTTTAAATTGATTCTCCTATACTATGGAGAGTATAGAGGGCTTTAGCTTGAAGATAGTAGCTTCAACGTTGCGCCTCTAAATGTCTAAGTTGATGCCCTGTGCATTTGGTATGGTGAAATCCTTTAATTACCTCAGATTCTTTGAAGTCATCTTTGCTTCCCCAACTTTTATTCTTCTCTGAAGTCTTGTTCTTATATATAAGATTTTTTAATCTTAAGATCTATCTCAATAATATTCTTAGAATAGCTAGAATCGTGCATACAAGAAGTAATATATAAAAGAGAAAGAATAAAGAAAATTCAACAAATAATAAAGAAACTAAAATAAAATAAAATAAAAAGTCTAAGTCAAATTAGTTTGCAAATTTTTTATTATTAATACCTAGTCCCCAACAAAAATACTAAAAACTTGATTGTTTGTTTCAATAAGTGAACGACATAGTTATAGCTAACACATGTAAATACATTTCAATCCACGAGGATAGTTGGTTAACTACCCATTATTCACAAACTTAATAAGTCTAATGATTATGAATGATTGAATAAGAAAATAAAATAAATAATAAATATAAATAGTAATACAATGTTATGATCAAGAATAAATCAATATGTGGATGAGCTAGACTTAGGTGAGAAATCCCCTAGGACTTTACTATATTTAACTTTCCTTTGATTTAATGAATACCTCTATTTTCTTATACCAGTAAGAGTTTCTAACTTAGATCATATTCTCTCTCAAGACATACAACTCTTATCCATAGGTAAGTTAACTGAAATTCCTTTAGAATCAATATAACCTAAAAATGCTTTAACTTTTTCTATAAACTCTCTTTATAGGTTTTACCTTAACCTAGAAATATCTTGTGGCCTTTTCTTATGTAGATTATGCTTAACAAAAATCAAATATTGAATCTTCCACTTGATTCCTTCAATTTAATTAGTTATAAAAATCAATAAATTTTAAGAAAACTATAAATTCATTAAATTAAAGAACTAATCAAATTACATCATATCCTGTGTTCATTTGACCTAAATCTGTATACCAATTTATTCTCAAACAAAGACTAACAACTATAAAAATAAAGAAACTAAGATAAGAAATCAATTGTTCTTAAATTTTAGATCTCCAAGGAATTCTTGTTCTATCTTCAAAACTAAATTCTGATTAAAACTAATATAAAAACAACTTTAAAAATGATATTTTTGTTTTTTGGCCAAAGAACTCCTTCCTTTTGCCTTATTTTTCTTTAAATCTAAAATCTTAGCTTTTTAATAAGCTATATGGTGCCAAAATGGTCTATTGCCCTAATTCAATACAATTCTTTTCCAATTTCACTATGTTTCCTTGTATAGGCAAAAATAAGACCTCAAATAACAATAACTCTTAAAGTAAGTGTTAAATCCTTCAAAATCATTCAAAATACAAGTAATTTACCATTTAAGTGGTTCTAGAAGTATTGTATGTCTGGAATATATCATACCTCTTATGATGTTATAGAAAAGGTGAAGGAAATAACTAAGGGTAATTTTTTAAAAAATCTTCTTTATGGCTAAAAGCCTAAATTGGGCCCTAACATTTTTTAGTTTGATCATTTAGGACTAAAACATTAAACTTGCTCAATCAAGGTCTAAACTTTCATGAGTTTGCCCAATTTTAGGCTTTTTCAGAAAAAATTAAGGCATTTCATACACACACCGTTACATGTAGGCCGGTTAGTCTTTAGATGCCATGGTAAAAACACGTATATAGGCTAAGCGAGGTGGATTTTCAAAAAAATATCTAATTTCATTTAAATTTTTACTCTTCAAACCTAAATCAACATTTAATTCCCCAAAATTTTGTCCTGTTTCTCTCAATTTTGTGATCACTCCAATCTTTGCACACATCATCGCTTCACACATAATCGTGAATCTACCTTTTAGTAGTGTGAGCTTTCTCTTTTGAAGTTGGAGGTGAATGGGTTGTTAGGTTCTTGGAGATTCAAAACATACATATGCCCCTTTTCCACACGTAATGGAAGTTGGTGATGTACTAGTATTCTGATTAAAGCCCCATATAAGTAATAATTCATGCTCCCTTTTAATTTTGTATATAATTTTTTGTGTTTAAATTTTCACTTTATTCCTTTTCCTTTTTATGGAAACTTTCGTTAACAATGTAATTTAGTTTAATTACTTTATCTTCTTTAAATGGGTTTGATTATAGGGATGAATAACGTGTAGAATAGAATTGTTTTCATGTACAATTTTATTATACATTATATGTAAGATATGATCAAGTCTTCTCTTCCCCATCTACTTCATATTGTATATAGGATATGATTTATGTCACTTGGTTTAGCTTCCTTAGGGCTTATCTATGTTTTGTCTATCTCTATCTGCTGGGTTTAAAAATAAAGTATGGCATTCATAGAAGAGATCTAGACTCATAGCAGCATACAAATTCAATTCTGTAGACATCAATTAGTTATCAATAGCTGCATAATCAACATTAAAGGACTGTAATTTACCTATTATATGAAAAGATAGATTAGAGGATTGGACTACATTTTCTAAGATATCAGTTGGTAATACTTGAGAATGAGCTCAATTAGTAGTTCTTTAAGTTAATGAGGTTGATTAGAGGATTCAGTTTGTTATTTTCTTGGTTATAATTTTGTGTTTTGTGGAAGTTTTTGAATTTTTCATCTTTGGCAATAAAGGAACACGTTCTAAGCTTGATTCGAGGTCGTAAAAACTGATTTTTTAAACTTACCCAGTTAAATGGGACTATGACGGAGAGAATAAATATTGTTACTATAAATTGAAAGCACTTAGACGGACTTCATGGACTGATGAAAATCCAAGAAGGTTTTATGATTGTTGGCTTTTCTAGTAATTTTCATGCATTTTGATGTTGTTTTATATAAAAATGTTCATATTTTTCATTAACAAATTGTCTTTGATGGTAGAGTGAGAATCTTTGTGAGTTTTATGAATGGCATGACCAAAGATTTGCTTTAAGAGCAAGACAAATTGTTTTAGAGTTGAAAAATATAGAGAAGATGTTATACCGTCAAAGTAATATATTGTAAGCTGAAGTGGTAGACTTAAGAGAGAATGCAGTAAATGCTTTGCAAGCTGAAATGATTGCAGAAAATTTAAATTTGAAGAATTAGATAGATGCCATAAGGAGTAGTAATAAAACCCATTCAACAAAATGTTGGAAATTTGTAGCTTGTTTAAGCTTATGTTTAATAGTTTTGCTTATGTTTGTTAGACTAAATAATGAAGGCAATTTAGGTAATAGTTGTATGTTTAAAGCCTTACCTATAAATGGTTTTATATACTAGAACAATTTCTAAATGTAATTGAGCTTACCTGATATTGGAAAGTGTAATTTTTTGATGTTTCAACATCTGAAACCATGTTACGATTGTGCCATTAGGGACCTATATCTTGGAAATTATGTGATGTAAAATTATAGGGTTAATTGTTCACTTAGTTACTTTTTGTATTAACAATGTACATCTTATGCAAATGCAATTGAGCTTATTGAAAGTCTTTTATGGCATACATAAACAAATGTAGTTTCATCATCTAGAATTCATGAACTTCAAAAAAAATGAAAATGTAAATGTAAATGCCAACAAGATTATTACATTGAATAAATACCCAACGTATCACATAATTGATGGATATAAGGTATGTACATTGAAGATGCAATTTCAATTTCTTGTTCAGCATACAAATATGACAAAATTATTCAGTTCACTAACAAACACAATTTAGTTTACATTTTCTCCTTTCCCTTTAAAGTGTAGTTTGACTTTCTTTAGATGGATTCATATGTCTAGTAACAGCTTGGATGCTTCTTTTTAATTTTTACCCAAGTTTTAGTACTCTTTGACTTCTCCTTCTAGGTTATAGATAAAATGCAAACATTGTTAACTTAAGTTTTATCACTAAGTTTATGTTTAATAAGAATGAAAATATTTAACACTTACATTTAGCATCTATAACCCTATGATTTGATTTGTGTATAACCCTATCCCTTCCATCTGTTTCTTGAACTTCCTATTTGCTTCTTGTTGAAGAGAAGAGTATATGACAGGCCTTTTCCCTAAAACATTTGCTTGAGAATTTAGGCTAGATCTGCCAGAACCAAACATCCTCATTCTGCTTCCATCATTTGTAACACCATAACTAGGCCATCTTCTTCCTTTAGTGGTCTTTTTAGTGGTTGCTTTTGAAGATGTAGAAATTTTTTTGTTTCTAAAGCACTTTCAGGTGTTGGGAGAACAACTAAGGTTGTTGCATTTGTACTTCCATATACATGAGTAGTACTAGACATGTTAGCAATACCTGAAACAATTATGGCACCAGCAGATACAGACACAGTAGTAAAGGTAGAGACATTTGTTCATCTTTTACCTTTCTTTCCCCTTTCCGCATTGTTAGATGTAGATGCAGAGGCATTTACTAGGATTTTATTGTTGGTTTGAACTATAGATATTTTTATATGGTTGACTATGAGTTAGTTGTGTTTGCTCCATATGGAAACAAGTTAACTGGTCTGGGTGAGGATTTTGAAACTAAACTGGAACCTGCTACTGGTAATAGTGAAATTGAAATAAAAAAACCTAGAAGATTTCCATTACTATGGAAAAGAATCTTAGTTGTACCATATAAAAGATAAAACAATATAGAAATTACCTCTCTGCCCTTCCAAAGACAATCTCTTTTGTTGTGTCCTTCTGTATGGTAGTGGTTGCATGTCATGATCATGCCCCTCCTAGACATGTGGTCAACATTTCACCTTTTAGTCACTTTTATATTCTTTTGAGGTTCATCAATGCCATTTTTTCTAGCTATTTTGGGCCTACCAGGTCCTTGTTTGAATTCTAGTGGCCTAACAATTTCTTCGTTGCTAATAGGTGAGTCCTTCATACCAAGCATTGGTTAAATAACCTTCCTATAAGCTTTGATATATTCAGTCTTATATATCCAACTTGAAGTGTACTCTTTAATATTAACCCTCTTATCTCTAATAACATATATGGCATGTGCATAAGAAATGCCAAAGAGGGCCTATCTCCTACAAAAGCATATTTTATTCTAAAGCCTTACCACATATTTGTTCTCACTATGATCAATCTCATACCCTCCTTCTCCATAATGATGTACTAAACAATGTTGATCAATGATGACACTCTTTTCAATAACTTCCCATATTCTTAGCCATAAATTTCCTTTCCATTTGGTAGCCTCTTTTCTTTTTCTTGCAATTCTTTTCATCATTTCTCTTCTAATATGCTCGAATAACCCTAAATCTGATATTTTCCTTGCATCAACCAGAGTTTTATTGAATGGCTCACTTAAGTTACTATCAACCAACTCAATTATAAAATCTTCCCTATAGAAATCCATGCACTATTGCTGAATTGTGCATAACTCTCAATATCTTCTGCTGCCCTTTCCTTCTTGGCTCACAACTTATCCATATTTTCTTTAAACTCCCTTAGTGTGAAGGATTTTGCAATATTCCAAAAGTGCTCCTTGGTCTCTTCGCCTTTATGCCCTCTTCCATTCTAATTCACATAAGCATGTCTAGCACAAAGCCTGTTCTTAGCATCTAGACTTAAATCTACAGTGGCTCTATCAAGTCCTTGCAGGGAAAAACATAACAATTTCAATAGGCATCTAGACATAAATCTGCATATTTCATTACAAGTATAATAAACACATAAATAGTAGAAAAATAAAAGTAAAAATAAGAGTGATGTGAAACTTTTACCTTTTGCTGGTTAGTCATTATTGTCCAACCAATTCCAAAGCCTAGGTAAGGTAAATCTTCTTACAACCTTTCAATGAACCACTCCTTGGTGATCGTACAATCAACTTTAACAATAGCCTAAGTAGTAGGAAACATTTGATTATTTCCATCTCTTTCCACATCATATAGAATTTCACCCTTAGTTATGGTTTTAAGCTAACATCCATCTAGGGCAAGATACTACATGTACCCATATTTAATAAATTATGAACATATGTACATTCTTTTAAATATAGGTGGAGATGTTGAAATTGTTCGAGACACTGTTAATGTAACGGTGCTTTTGGGGTTATCTACTTGATGAATTTAGCATAAGACCAAAGATTCCCAAACTCCTTTTTAATGTTAATCACATCACTTTCTACTATTTTTCTCTTTTCTCTTCTTACCACACTCATGGACACTTCAACACTAAAACAATCCTTAACGTAAAATCTAATATCATCATTCTTCAAAAATGGCTTCATTTTAAGCTTATCCTTTAACAAGTTAAACAAGATGCTGGTGTTCATCTTAGGATTTGTATATACCTATTACAATCATAGGTATCCCTATATTTCCTTACTTGAAAAGATTGTGGCTTCCTATCAAATGCTCCGTATATATACCAAGGGCAGTTCTCTGTCCTAAATTTACCTTAGAAAAATTTGAGCTTATTTTTAATAAACATGATAGCTCCCTTTGTGTTGATGGGCAACAAAGTAACTGCACACTTAAATTGGAAATGATTAAGAAAAATCATCTTTAACTCAATGTATGGATCATCTACATTTTCATGATAAACACATTATTTTCTTTTCCTCCTAGTAGCATCATCTACCATATCATCTATATCACTAAAAAGTTCTCGATATTCATCACTGTCATAATATTCAAACAAAACTACCTCATCTTCATCATCTACATCACCTACATCATCTTCATTTGGGCCATTATCTTCATGTCCTTACTCTTAATCCTCTTCATCCTCCATATCTGTATCATCTTCATCCTTCATATTTGCATTATCTTCCTCCTCCACATTTGAGACATCATCTAAATTACCTACAATACCTCCAAACCCTACATTATTATTAACATCCTAAACATTATCTTCAACTACATTATCCTGATTAAAGTCATTAAATTCATCCTCAATCATTTCAACAGGGGTATTTACACCATGTTCAATACAAATATCAATACCACTTATAGCCATCATCTCACTAACCATATCTAACACACTAGATCTTGTATAACCCTCAAACCATTAAATAGTTCAAAACTAGGAATAAGATAAAAAAAAATCTTTTTCACATTATTATAGCCACTTCTCTTACATACATCAACCAGTTCAAAGTAGTTGAGTAAGTCACGATCAAATTGAATTTCATCCATAAAACCACTATCATACCTAGCATTATTAGCTATATTTCAAAACATATCGTATGGTGAAACCTCAGAGTTACATCATCAAATGTCATTCTACCAAAGTAAAATGACTAACCCTAGGAAAAGAAAGAGACAAAGTCAGAATGGTGAAAAGAAACACTTGAGTCAAAGTTAGAAATTGAAGTATAACACAACATATGATGCTTAACACATTCATAATAATTCTATCAACCAACTAATTCATTACAAATATATGGTTTAAGAGGTATATATAAAATATTATGGTGAATAAATATCTTAGAAGTGAATGTGTATGGTGAAGGAATTAGGATAATAATTCTACAAGAGTGCCACCTAATAGAATATGTTAGCAAAAATAAGTTAAAAAGATGATATAATTGTTTCATACATAGTGGCATTACATACTAACCTCATTTAATTGTTTCATGCAATAGCTCGATAAGGTCATTTAGGTTAGTTAAGTATATGTATTAAGTTAAGCTTTCTATTATAAGTTACAAAGGGACTTATATGAATACGTAAGAAATGCAATTAAAAGAATAAGTATGAGAAAATGGCTTCTCTTACTTTACTTCAATTGCTAGCCATTCAAAAAAAATATGGTCTGACTAAGTTTTCTCCTTATTTACTATTACTCACAGTATATAAAGTAATTTTAAATATCATTGCTACAAAATGGAAGGTAGTTATGAAGTCCATCATAAATCTTACTTAAGAGGCATTCAATTGAGAAAACCTATTGAGGATAATATCGTGAAGGTGTAGCATATCTAGGTTGAAAGATAATACACAAAAGACCAAATTAATAAGTATATCAAACTTACTTGGCGATTGCTAGAGAGAAACTAGAAAGAAGATCGATGAGATGATGCTTGAAGCAGGCAAGAGAATCCTTTCAAAAAAGACTGAAGTGTGGATCGTTGACAGTGAAAATTTGTGAATAAGGCAAGAGATGGGTGAATATTTAAAGGCTAAAGTTAAATTAAGGTTATGTAAATTTTGATTTAGTTTACCATTACATATTGCCTTTTAGTTCTTTTACTGTGGCATTTAAAAATATAATAACTGGGCCACGTTATACATTGTAACAACGCGTGTATGGGACACCCTAATTTCCTTCATAAAGAGCCTAAAATTGAGCAGACTTGTAAAAATTTAGACCTTTATTGATCAAAATTAAAAACATTAAGCCCTAATTTGGGCTTTTAGCCTTTCTTTATACATACCTTATCTTCTTATCATTAGTGAAAGGTTGGATAAACAACTTTTCTTTCCTCTCTCCTTTCTTTAGTTTGTATCTTAATTCAAATGTTGATTTTTAACTAAATTTCCTAAAGGGAGACGAATTTAGCAAGAGAATACTCTTAACCATTATACCATTTTATTTAAGTGATATGATGCAGGACTTACTTAACCTATAAGTAAAGGTATACAAGGATGATTATGGAGATGTAAGGGTGCCCATTGTAATTAAGTCGAGCTTAATCTAATAAATATCTCTTGACTTTTGCTACTTGTTTGAAAAAACATCACTTTTATGTTTATAAGATTACTTCCTTTACCTCACAATTACAAAAATAATGTGACCAAATTAGAAGCAGTATTCCAAAACTGTAAAGATTGCAATTCAAATTGAAATTTAATGTATAAGTGCAACCTAATGTGAAAGAAGTTGGAGCACATCTAAGTTCACCTATTCAAAAAAATGTAAAATAAAAAGAGGTTAAATAATCTAGTATTTGTCTAATACTAGCAGAGTAAAACTGCGCAATGCGCAATGATAATGTCCACTAAATTTAGTGGGTTATAATATAAGAAAAGAGTAGGTAAAATTTATAAAGTTATATTAGAATTGTGAAGAGTGAATGGAAAATGTTAAATGTTTTGATATTGA
>JAOQMP010000208.1:33369773-33383056 GCA_027563575.1 Erythroxylum pedicellare | reverse complement strand
ATGTCACTACACGTTTAAACACTCCTAAACATGGCAATTTACCAATATACCCTTCCTATTGGTGAGGGGATGTTACAGAGGAGATCTTCGTGGATAGGGATAATTATTCTTAGATAGGTTAATCTTTTATCTTGTTAATGTGATGTACTTAATCCTATTGGATAATATTGTGATCTTAGCTAGTAGAGTTCTATTAGGACTTTTAGTCATCTGGAGGAGCCTATAAATAACTCATTAGAGTTGAGAGCTAGGGGGAGAGAATTCAATCAGTGAGGCATTAATTGAGAGAAATCATTTAGAGGAGAAAGCTTTGAGAGTTGAGAGATTTTGGGGAGAGTTCTCATTGTAAGGGCTTCGAGTAGGGATTTCCTTATAAGGGCTTCGAGTAGGGAGTCTCTTGGGTGCTTCGTGGGGGAGGTACTTATATCTTTTATTAACATTTTGTTAAGGGTTAGTGAAAGAGTAGCTTCGGTTGTCTTTATATCTCTTGTTGCTATCTTTACTTTGTTATACACTTATGTTCTTTTTGTGTGTGAGAGAAACACTTGTGTGTGCATGAGGTGTTTGAGGGCTAATGGAATTGTTCGGCGACATTCACGTGAGAAGGCTGAATCTTGCTTAAGTGGGATTGCTGCACTAAGGTGTGAGCGACTTGTGGTAGAAGTTTGAGTACAAAGCAGACCTTTGTAACAGCTGGTATCAGAGTCAATCCAGAGTGATGGCTGGTGGAAGTAGTATGACGGAAAGGGTTAGTAAAATAGAGGCAATTTTTAATTCTCTAGCCCTAATGGATAAGGGAGTAGTTCCTTTATTGGAACGTACTGTAGCTTTGGAGAGGGAGCTTCAAGTAATTATGAGAGCACTTGAGGAACAGACAAAGGCTCGTGAGGAGATGAGTTATGATTTTTCGGTGCTCAATTGTGTAATGGCAAAGCATAAGACGGATGTTCGAGTGGAAAGCACTATGGTGAAGGTGTGAGAGCCACAAATTTTCGATGGAAAATAGAGTGCCAAAGAGCTCGAAAATTTTTTGTGGGACATGCAGTAGTACTTTGCAGCGAAAAAGGTGGCGAACTTGGAGAAGGTGTCAATCACAATAATGTACCTGGTGGGTGATGCTAAGCTGTGGTGGAGAACAAGAACCTCCAATGACATCAGTACGGGTAGATTTCCCATTGACACTAAGGAGAAGATGAAGAAAGAGCTAATAGATCAGTTCCTACCCAACATCACTTCATGGCTCGTGAGGGAAGCTTTGAAGGGATTGAAGCAAGACGGCTCGGTGAGGGAGTATGTGAGGAAGTTATACGGAACATGTCGAAGGAAGACAAATTGTTCAACTTCATTAACGACTTGCAAGGTTAGGCACAAATGGAGTTTCAGAGGCAGAACGCGATGACCTCTCTAGCGTAATAGCGACGGAAGATGCCTTGGTAGATTTCCAATTGCCACCACCAATTCTCCCTAGCAGAGAGGGAAAAAAAATGGTGAAACTCGGGATGGTAAGGAGCAAGGCAAAGAGAAGATGGGAGAATCTTCTCAACATAAGAAGAAGCAATTGAAGGGAAAGGTTTCATGCTTCATCTGTCAGGGGCCACATTATGCTTGAGAATGCCTAAAGAGGAAGAAGGGCGAGGAGCAGATGAACTTTATAGTCACGAGGGAAAAAGGAGGGAGCGATGAAGATGAATTGGGAGAAGGAGCCATCAATAGTATCGCATATTTGAATGTTATAAGCCTCGTGGAGGAGCGCCCATGGAAAAATAAACTTGATGGAAAGAGGAAGTGGCACGTGAGAACAATACCAATGGAAGAGAAGGCTTGCTCCAGTCTTTGACAATTGGTGAAGGAGTCTTCGAGGGAACTACTCGTGAAGGAGTGCCTACAGATTATTTTGATAAGGGTGTTGAATTCTTCTAGTGGGGGTGGTTTGTTAGACTCCTAAGTCTAGACTGCGAGATCATGCGAGTGTTGGCGAGCCTTGGCTAATGCTTGGCACATAGGTCAGTATGAGGAAGGCGTGTTGACGAGGGAACAAGGTGAAGTCTTACGAGTTGGTGAGCAAACCTCGAGGAACTTGCGAAGTAGGTGAGGAATGTAGGAAGTATCAGCAACGATCTCGAGAGTAGGCAAGATTCGATACGTATGAGTATACGTAGGCATGCATTGTCGAAAATCTTTGACGAAATGTGAGATTCAGATGCGAGGTTATGTGGAGTTGACGAACTAAGTCATGTGATACCCAAGGGTGTGCGAGAATGAGCGAAGGCATGCGAGCACGACAAGGCGCCTAAGCACTTGACTTTGGAAAGGCAAGTCGAAGGTATGTGAAATATATGAGTTTTTATACTAACTCAGATTGTGACTTGTACTTAGTCATGGAGCGACGAAACTGCAACATGAATGAGCTTGGTCATGGAAGATGGACTTGTCCATGGACGTACATTGATGGACCTAAATGGATAATATGGCACATGATGACATGGCGGATAAGATCATAGTGGATTAACATTAACTTTAAGAGATAAAGATCACGTGGAAGGATCATCTGAAGATAGAGGAGATCTATGTGGATAAAGATAATCATTCCTAGATAAGGTAATCTTTTATCTTGTTAATGTGATGTAACTTGATCCTATCGGATGATCTTAGCTAGTAGAGTTATATTAGGACTCTTAGTCATCTAGAGAAGCCTATAAATAGCTCATTAGAGTTGAGAGTCAAAGGGAGAGAATTCAATTAGTGAGGCATTCATTGAGAGAAATCACTCAGAGGAGAAAGCTTTAAGAGTTGAGAGCTTTTGGGGGGGGAGTTCTCATTGTAAGGGCTTTGAGTAGGGAGTTCCTTGTAAGGGCTTCGAGTAGGGAGTTCCTTGTAAGGGTTTCGAGTAGGGAGTTCCTTAAGTGCTTCGTGGAGGAGGTACTTGTATCTTTTGTTAACATTTTGTTGAGGGTTAATGAAAGAGTAGCTTCGGCTATATTTATATCTCTTGTTGCTTTCTTTACTTTGTTATACACTTGTGTTATTTTTGTGTGTGAGAGAAATACTTTAAACACTTGTGTGCAAGTGAGGTGTTCGAGGGCTAATGGAATTGTTTGGTGACATTCACATGAGAAGGCTAAATCTTGCTTAAGTAGTCCTAAGCGGGATTGCTACATAAAGATGGGCACAACTTGCGGTAGAAGTTCGGGTCCAAAGCAGACCTTTGTGACAATAACCATGTCTACCACAGTAAATTCACAAAACAAATGAATGAGAATTACTATAATTTTTCTCATTTATCAAGTTCATGCTGTTTTGACTATAGCTACTGCTAGATTTAACAAAGAAATTCTTGTATGGCCTAATATTATTATTTTCATTATATCTAATTCCAGCCTTATCAAAGAACATCTTTACCATTCCCAAGTAATGCATCAAGATTATTCCTTTTATTAACAAAATTACCAAGATCTTTTTTTAGAGAAATGTTTTTTTAGCAAATTTCTCTTTCTCAAGTTCTAAAGCAATAACTTTTTCTTCTAATTGTTTTACCTTAACAGAATCATTCTCAAGCAATGCATTCTCTAACTAACTTACCTTTTGTTCTAAAAATTCCTTTTCAAGGACTTTTTTCTTGTTATCATTTTCAAGAGACATAATTTTAGACAAAAAATTCTTATTCACAGACTCTAATGATTTGATCTTATTCATCAAGGATGCATCATTATTCTTGGACTTCTTAACCTTTTTGAAATACTGCACTATTAATTTTTTATACTGATCATACAGTTCATGATATGCATCTCTTAATTCATCAATTTCAAAATCAGAGTCAAAATAATATACCTCTTCATCTCCTTATTTAGCCATAAAACAAACGTTGCTAACTTTGTTAGGCTTTTCTTCTTCAAAGTTTTGAAAATCCTCATCTGACCAAGCTACATTCATAGATTATTTTCTGGGTTTTCTATTCTCTATTTTGTCCTTTTGAGCAAGAAGACATTCTGGTCTTATGTGTCTAAGTTTCATGCAGTTATAACATATGATTTGACTATTTTATATATTGCTACTGTTACTGCTGCCTTTTGATAGGAACCTACTGCTTCCAGTTTTCTTATTTCCTTCTCTTTTCTTCATTGGCTTCTTTTTGTAAAAATGTGCATATTTTCTGACCATGAAATTGAATTCATCATCTCCATCTATTTACAACTTAGTGTCGCTTTCATCACCGTTTGATGGATTTGATTCATCAATTGCTTTTAGTGTCATTCCTCTTTTGTATAAGGATCCTTCATCTCGCCTACGCTTGGTTTCATAGATCATTAAATTTCCTCTTAACTAGTCGAGTGAAATAGTGTCGAGATCCTTTGCAGTTTCTAGAGTTGTCAGCTTAAGTCTCCATTCCTTTGGCAGTGACCTTAGAATCTTTATTACAAGCTTATCATTGGGATATATCTTTCCCAAGTTCTTTAAGGCTATGATCACATTGTTTCATGCAAATAGTTTCGTATTGATGCATTAAAAGACTATTCTATATATGTTTCTTTATATCATTCATTCCTTCAAAAGTAACTTGAAGTTTGTTCCAATTTCCTTTTCTGTAAAACAATATGATATCTTTTCATTCTCTTCTAGAGATAGTGCACAGACCAGATGATGTCTTGTTTTAGCATTTAGTTGTGCATTTCTTCTATCAACATCTGTCCATACTTCTACGCTGTCAGTAGCAGGAGGTGTAGCTCCAAAATTGATAACCTGCCAAATTTTGATATTTACAGATTGAAGGTAAATGGTCATTTTCTCTTTCTAGTAGGAATAGTTGTTTCCATTGAAATAAGGAAGCTTTAAGACAGATTATCCTTCAAGACTTCGCAGATTGTTTGTCATGATCTATCATGTGCTGTAAAACACAATAAATGTGAAACCTTGCTTTGATATCAAATAATAAAGCATACATAAGTAAGAGGGGGGTGAATTGCGTGTGACTTAAAAATTTTGCAAGTTACTATCAATTCATGTAAATAATAAGAGCCTGCAAATTTTGAATCGAAATGAGTCTGTAAATAAAAGAAGCATATTAAAGTTTAAAAACTAAAGGAGTCTGTTAATGTTTAAAACGAAAGAAACCTCTTGCAATAGTAAAACAAAAGGAGCCTATTCAATTCTGAAACTAAAGGAGCTTCTTTTAAATTGAAAACACAAACACTATAATGCGAAAATTCAAAAGTTAAGAAGAGAGAAAGAATAACACAGTCAATTTATACTGATTTGGTTTATAACAAAGCCTACATCTAGTTCCTAAATATCCAGCTTGAATATTTCACCATAAAAACTCCAAATAATAAAATTTGATGAGCCTTTCCAAGCTCACAAATACATATTTTTAAAGGTTTTTCAACCTTCCACACTCGTAGTGTTTAATAAGCCTCTACAAGCTCTCAATAAAAATGAATATAGGGCTTGCTTAATGTAAGCTTCAAGGAATAACAATCTTTCTCAATATAATATAGTTACTTTCTAAGGCACAAATAGTTTGATAAAGATATGACTTTCAAGAATATTGATGTTGCTGACGTATTTCAAAAATCTAACTTATTTGCAAATGCAGTGGTTCTTTCTTAAATAGACATTTTCTTCAACTAGTCGTTGCTTCACTTATATTCTGAGTTGACTTTTAATATAAAGAATCTTTAATATCATATTTGCTAGAATTGTCCAGAATCTAGATGTTTAAATTTTTTTGACAATATCTTAGAGTTGATTGTCGAATTATGTGATTAGCAAGATCTTTCCGAATATTGTGAAATCATTTATAATAAATCGGATAAGTTCATTAAGAAGGTTCTTGTAAGAAAGGAAACACTTATCTTATCACAGATAACTGGATTTTATATTCTTTTAAAAATTATATCGTTACCTATTCGAATAAAGAGAAGTAAATCAAATTTTAATTTTGAAATATTATATAGTTATCATCAAAATCATTAATAACAAACCTTGAGCTAACATAATTTTCCTCCACATGCTCCCAAATTGAAGACAAATAAAATTTTGACATTGACGTAGTGAATATCGAAAGCAATTACGCATAATGAGGATGATATAAGCATCTTAATGAAACTTCGTATATTGAATAGTCTTGATTCTCTTGAATAACATCTCAATTAACACAATAGTTGAAGCAATCTCCTTATTAGTAATGTTTTAGTAGTAATTATTGGTCTAGGCTATCTTTTTTTGCAGTTTCTTTTTTCATCTGTAATTGCTCTTAATGGTAAGCCTACTAGCCTAGAACTCATTGCAATATTGTATTAGCTTCACCTATAGTTAATGCAGTTATTTCATTTTTCAAAAATAAAAAAACTCCTTATTAGTAATTTCTCTCTCTTGAAAGTTAGCTCATAGATAACTAGAAATTAATATAAAAAAGAATTCATTTTTATGTTTTGAATTACCTATTTTGTTGTAGCATTTTTAAAAACTTTAGATGCAAATTTATTAAGAAAAACTTACGCAAGTATTTTCTCTAAAAATGAACATTGACAAGTAATATAACTTCAACGATTTTTATAATGTTAAAATTTGCAATGCAACTATATAAAGTCGTATCAATTCCAGTTATATGTAATTTCTTAAATAAACATACCCAAGTAACCGACAAAATTAATCCATGACCATTTGTAACTTGAAAGAAAATTATTGGATGACCAATTATAACTTGTATCAGGTAATGTACACAAGACCAGTATTGGGTAAACATTGGCTATGTTCATCACAATCAAACTTCATTCGAAAGAGAGATACGGTGACTTTGCCAAGGTCATCCTTTAATGGACCATGAAATGGAATTACCTTAATAAAAAGTTTCAATTGCAGATTAAGGATCACACTGCAATGAATTGCACTTCAAGGTTCAAGGTATCAAACTGTGAGGCGATAAGTGGGGATGGCGAGTAAAGGTGTTGCTCTTGGGGTTGCTAAGCTGAAGACCTGAGTCATATCGAGCTCACTTGGCAACATACCGTCCGGAAGTTCCCAATCAAAACTATGGACCAACCTTGCCAAGGTCATCCTCCAATGGACCATGAAATGGAGTTACCTTATTAAAAAGTTTCAATTGCAGATTAACGATCACACTGCAATGAATTGCATTTCAAGGTTCAAGTTATCAAACTGTGAGGCGATAAGTGGGGATGGCGAGTAAAGGTGTTACTCTTGGTGTTACCAAGCTGAACACTTCAGTCATATCGAGCTCACTTGGCAACATACCGTCCGGAAGTTCCCAATCAAAACTATGGACCAACCTTGCCAGGAGTAGACGCACGGTGGTCATGCCCATTAGCATTCCAGGACAGCTTCTGCGACCAGAACCAAATGGAAGTAACTCAAAGTCCTTTCCTCGGAAGTCTATGTTACTCCCCACAAACCTCTCGGGAAAGAACTTTTCTGCATCTGACCAGACTGTTGGATCTCTCCCAATGGCCCAAGTGTTGATGAACACGCGAGAGTTTTTGGGTATGTGAAAGCCTTCGATGGTGATATCTTCAGTTGACATGTGAGGAAGCAACAATGGTACAACTGGGTGGAGCCTGAAAATTTCTTTGATAACCATGTCTAAGTAGTTCAAGCCTTCTAGATCTGATTCTTCTACCATTCTGTTCAGGGGTACTTTTTTCTCCAATTCTTTTCGAAGTTTCTCCATTATCTGGGGATTCTTCACGAGCTCTGATAGTGCCCAATCAACCACTGTTGCTGAAGTGTCCATTGAAGCTGCAAGCAAGTCCTGCATGGAAATTCGGATGAGCAATCAATAATTGGAAGTGACCGTGCATAAGACCATGAACAACTTAAAGAGATACTGTTTCATAACTAAAAGAGCTGATCACAAAACCTTTAGGAAATAAATGTTCCCTTTCTGTTATTCACAATGCTAATTATACTAACACATCTACTAACTCTATTATCTACCACATCCAAAAACTGAAATTGTAAGGTAGGAAGAGCTGAGTTATGTAGAAACTAAAATTGAGTTATGAATAAAAATACTATCAGACCACATGCAAATAAAATCTACAAATGTTTTTAGTACCAGTAACTTATAGTAGTCTATGATATACTATCAAGTGATACAAAGAAGAAATCAAGTGAATAAAATAAAGAAGAAAAAGAATAATGATGAAAGGTTTTATTATAAAGTACATATTTCCATAGGAATCTCCTAATAAAAACTGCAAATTAAGCACGAAATGAATTTATAGGTCAATTGACAAATCAATCAATGGTAGACAATAAATTCAGATGAATCAGTCCATGACCACATCCTGATATTGCAAGATATTTGGTATATATGTATAGCTTAATTTTATGACAAGATCCACTTACCAACATTATGGCTTTAATGTTATCGCGTCCAACATGATACTCGGTTTCTTGGGATCCAACGAAGCTCAACAAGATATCAACAAAGTCCTTGGTTCGGTTCTCATCCTTGTTTTGGATATGATCATTGATGATCTTCTCCAAGAAACCATCAAAAACCTTGCTAGTAGCCTTCATACGCTTTCTAAGCCCCTGAAGATCAAGCGAAGCAATCTGTGGAATGTAATCAGACAAGTTTGGAAGTGCGATTAATTGCAAGCCGTCGTGAATTACAGATGTAAACCCTTTACCACCGAACTCCTTGTCTGTGTATTTCTTGCCAAAAATCATTCTGCAGCTGATATAAGCACCAACAGATGAGACCTTTGCACTAAGATCAATAGCAACTCGTTCAGAAGAAGCCTGTTTAATGAAGTCAATCAAGAGGTCTATCTCTTCCTTTCTAATGGAATTGAAGGAATTGTTTTTATGGTTGCTAAGCAACTCAAAAGTGCAAAGCTTGCGCATATTTCGCCAATAAGGTCCGTAAGGAGCAAAAGCCAAGCCCTCTTGGTCGTAAGATAAATACTTTGCAGCCTCAAGTGGTGGTCTGCTTGCAAACACAAGATCATGTGTCTTGAGAAACAACTCCGCCACCTTAGGAGACGACACAACGATGGTTGGGACGGAGCCTAACCTCATGTACATGACCGGACCATATTTTTCGGCTAAGTTATGCAAAGCTCGCTGAGGGTACTTTCCCAACAAGTGAAGGCAACCGATAATTGGCAACCCTTTTGGACCAGGAGGTAGCTTCCTAACCTTGCTATTGCTGTTCCCCAGACATGATTGAAAGATCAAAGCTAGTCCTATCAAGGACAGAGCAATTGTAACCCAAGCCATGAAATGAAATGGTATATCTAATTTGATCTCCACCGATCCTGCACAAAGGTTATAAAAATAATGAACAAGAGCCTTAAACGTTCCTATCTTATCACAATGGAGCAATTGTAACCCAAGCCATCAAATGAAATGGTATATCTAATTTGATCTCCACCGATCCTGCACAAAGGTTAAATAAATAATGAACAAGAGCCTTAAACGTTCCTATCTTATCACAATGGAGCAATTGTAACCCAAGCCATGAAATGAAATGGTATATCTAATTTGATCTCCACCGATCCTGCACAAAGGTTATATAAATAATGAACAAGAGCCTTAAACGTTCCTATCTTTTCACAATGGAGAAGAGCTTTTCTTTAGTTTCTAGAATAGAAAATGACATTTTTGGAGTGATGGTAGCGTATCATTATATATGTGAACATCAATGTCAAAAATTGTAAATTTTAGTTCTTAATATTCAAACATCAAAGACATAAATCATGAATCATATGTAAATCATTCATCCTTATTATGATCTTGAATATAATAATAACCATATAGATAAAGTGAATAAATTACTCACCTTGAGTGAAATTCGTCATGATGTAGAGAGAAAGTTCTCAACGATCACAATCTAGTTTCTCTTTCTTAACCTTATTTCTGTAATAGATAGCTTGATGAATAGCATAATATGATATTATAGAAAGGAAGAATCGTACTCTTCAAGAGATGGCCAGATCCATATTAAATGGAAGAAAAACATCTATAAGATTTTAGGCAGAAGAAATAAACACAATGTGTTACATATGCAACAAAGCTCATCTTAGAAACATCTTGAATATGATGCCTTATGAGCTATGGAAAGTAAAGAAATTGGATATTAGCTACTTTGATGTGTTTGGCAACAAATGTTACATTCTTAGAGATCGAGAACAAGTTTGAAAGTAAGAGTAATGATGGCATCTTCCTTAGATATTCAAACCACAGTAAGGCATATCATGTGTTCAACCGAAGAATTAAGACAGTGATGGAATCTATGAATGATGGAGATGATATGCACCAAATAATTCATAAGGTGCTAGAAAAGAACCTTCAAAACTAGCTTCATACATCAGAACAAAGGCACAACAAACTAAAAGTAGAGAACATTCTATTCCAGAAAAGAAACCAACTAGACAGAGGACTAGTTGGTTGTTTTTTAGGAAGAAACCATCCAAAGAAGAACTAATGTTGTTGATTCATCTGATGTAGAAACAGATTTGGTGGATAACAATGAATCAAGGCAACGTGATCCTCCATCATGGATCAGACGAAGTCATCCTATTGAGAATATGATTGGTGAGATTAGTGATAGAAGAAAAACAAGAGAAGGAAAGAGAATAGATAACTGAGAACTTGCAGGCTTATATGCTACACTTCCTATTTGACTAAAGAATGTGTAAGAGGCATTGTAAGATGAATTTTGGGTTGCTACAATGCAAGAAGAGTTGGCATGGTTTGCTCGAATTGATGTATGAGAATTGGTGCCAAGGCCATCAAATGTGAATGTGATTGAAACAAAATGGGTTTTCCAATAAAACTGATGACAAAGGTAATGTGATGAGAAATAAGAAGAAGCTAGTTGCTCAAGGATTCTCTTAAATAGAAGGCATTTATTTTGAAGAAACATGTGCCCTAGTAGCAAGGCTTGAGTAAATTAGACTTCTTTTGGCTATAGTATGTGTGAAAAGATTAGAGCTTTATCGAATGGATGTGAAAAGCATGTTCTTGATTGTATTTCTACAAGAAGAAGTATTTATTAAGCATCCAAAGAGTTTCCTTGATTTTGTGCATGGTGATCACGTGTTTAAGCTTAAAAAGGCTATTTATGGACTCAAGCAAGCATCAATGGCCTGGTACGAGAGACTCACCTAATATCTACTTAACCAAAGATATGAACAAGGTAGTGTGGATAAGACACTATTTCTGAAAAATGCAAATTCAATTTGATAATTGCACAAATATATGTCGATAGTATAGTAGTTGGTTCCACTTATCCGAAGATGGTGGATGGATTTGTAAAGATGATGAAAAATGAGTTTGAGATGAGAATGGTCGAAAAATTGAGTTTTTTTTTCTTGGGACTAAAGATTAAGCAAGTAAAAGATGTCATCTTTGTATCTCAAACCAAATTTGCAAAGAATTTGGTGAAAAAATTTGGGCTTGAGAGTGCTTGTCATACTAGAACACCAATGAACGTCTCAACAAAGTTGAATAAAGATGATTATGACAAAAGTGTTGATGTCATTCTTGATAAAAGTATCATTAGTAGCTTGCTTTATCTAACCATGAGTCGACTTGATATTTGTTATAGGGTGAGAGTGTGTACAAGCTATCAATCGAACCCTAAAAAGTATCACTTGACAACACTAAAAGTGGTACTTTAGTGTTTAGATTAAGGTACTTATGTGATTCTACTTCTCATTTGGATGTTATAGTGATATGGATTGGGCCAAAACTTTAGATGATAGAAAAAGCACATCTGGGGTTGTTTTTATCTTAGAAATAATATGATTTCACGATGTAGTAAAAAATAAAAATCCATCTCACTGTCAACAGCATAAGCGAAATATATTGTAGCCGGTAGTTGTTGTTCTCAACTTTTGTGGATGAACTACATGTTGGAAGATTATGGAGTGGCTCAAGATGTTTTGACTGTTATGTGTAATAATAAGAGCGCCATAGACATTTCAAAAAACCATTTTAGCATTCAAGAACCAAACAAATGGACTTGAAGTATCATTTCATTCGAGAGCTAGTAGAGACTAAAGTTGCAGTTCTTTCCTATGTATCAACTGAGAAGCAATTGACCGAAATTTTTATAAAACCTCTTGACTCCATCAGGTTTGAATTTCTTCGTGGAGCAATGGGGCTATATGCTTTACAACTTTGAAGTGTATTGATGTAGATTAAAAAAAAATAAAACCCTAATTTCTCTTGTGTACTTTACTTAGTTGCCGCCCCCACCTCTCTCTTTTTGTCTCTTGTCTTCACTCCATAGTTACCGCAACCTTCTCCCTTTCCACCTACTCTTTGGCCCTTGCTTCTTAACTCTGGTGTCACCACCCGCTATTGCGAGCATCTCTCCTCCTTTGCACAAAGTCATTATGGCCAAGCCCAATGCCCGACATCTTCTCATCCTTTGGAGCATTCTTTGGTAGCTTCTCCTTCACCATCTCATCCTAAACCCCCATCCACAATAGTGTCACCTTGTCGCTCGGAGCATTTGTGGCAACTTCCTCTTCGAGCACATTGACTACCGATGCTATAACATCCTCGGTGGCATCTATTGTGATCCCCAATCCTCCATCTATTTTGGTGTTGTAATTTGATGATAAGGATGTTCAACGAGTTTTATCTCATCTTATTATGGAATCATCTATTGACGATTCTTTCTTTGCTTCTGAAGATGTTAATGTTGTGCGTAATGAGCCACCACCATCAATTGTTTTTAATCTATATGCTACTCCTTCCACTTCCGAAGGCCATATGAAATCATTGGCTTGGAAGTCAATTCAAATATCTCGTTATCAATATCTTGCTTACTTTTTAGTGGAGCAAACCTTGCCCACCAAATTCTATTCCTAGGTATCTCAATACAGATGGGATACTCTTGCATCAATCGTGTTTGTTCTCTATAATCCCATCAATCTCATTTAACATAAACAATTTAATTTGGATACTTTAGTAAATGAGAGACATTTATTAAATATTACGTTATTGTCTTAACATTTTGATGCTAAGTTGGTATGAGAATTTTACTATAATTTGGGCAAGGGAGTGTTGGATGATATAGCTCTATGTTTTCATATGGTACATGTGAGGGAGAGATTGTTTAAATTTGATCCTGATTCGTTGAATGCATTTTTAGGATTTGTGAATTTAATTGAGGATCAGTTGTATAAGGATGACTTTGATGTGAGTATTGAAATACTGACAAGTGTTTTAACTGGTGGTAAATTTTCCTCTTAGCCTTCTACTATTGCACTTCATGTTTCTGATCTATCACGGAAGTATTTTGT
>JAOQMP010000208.1:33345625-33357501 GCA_027563575.1 Erythroxylum pedicellare | reverse complement strand
TATTAATAATGCTTTTCTACATAGAAACTTACAAGAACTTGTTTTTATGCATCTATCACTATACTTTATTGATCCTTATCATTCTCACTATGTATGTTGTTTTCATAAAGCACTTTATGGTCTCAATCAAACTCTTAGAGCCTAATTTCACTGATTAAGTCACAAGATTACTGATCTTGGATTTATTTCTTCCAAAGCAATCACTTCTCTATTTCTTAACTCTACCCCCACTAACACTACCTTCTTTTTTGTTTATATGGATGATATCTTAATGCCAGACTCTTTACTAAAATCCATTCAAACGATCCTTCATTAACTTCATTTTACTTTTACTATCAAAGATCTAAGTATCCTTCTCTACTTCCTTAGCATTGAAGCTACATTTACATCCACAGGTCTCCTTCTCATTCAATCTAAATACACTTGTAATCTTCTCTATCTTGTGCATCTTGAAACTTCTAAACCTGTCTTTATAAAGTATTGTGTAATAAATGAAATTAGATAATTTTAATATTTATGAGGAAAACTAAATGGGTACCAACAAAATTTCTATATTATTAGGATCTACATATACAATTGTATTCTACATGTGCGTGGGCCACTGCAATATCGTATATTACATTTTTACTTTAGTTAATTATCTTTCCATTAGTTGTCACGTAATCAAAATGTGATTCCACTAATTAAATTTACAAAAATTAATTATGACACCCTTAACATCATAAAAAGAAAAAGAAAACAAAAGATTACTAGCCAACTACTGGTAATAATCCAATTAACATAATTATTGACTAGATACATATGTGTCCTAATCCTCTCTTTCCGTGACACTAGAGATGGCAGTTGAGCTTAGGCCCAACCCGAGGTTAACGATATGGCTAAATGTGCAAGAATTAATTACAACACCCTTAATGTCCCAAAAAAAGAAAACAAGAGATTACTACATAGCATATAGGTCAAGATTGACCGGGCCTCTAGCTGGACTCGAGCTTTATCATGTATTTAAGGAAACATTTAATTTCCATTTCATTGTTATTTATTGTCCTTCTTTGAATAATTTGTTAAATGACAAAAGGAACATTTAAGACACTAGCTATATGTAAAATCAATATGATTCTGAAACAAAATTTAATCTTCTCTGGTAGTTTGCATTTCTCCTTTTAGCTTAGTTAAGTTAGTTTAGGAAGATTTTACGTGATTTCTTCCTTTAGATGTTAGCAGGTAATGTTACCAAGGAGTTTCTTGAAATCAATACAAGTAGTCATTTGAAAATTTTTAAAATATAAGGAACAACGTCAGAAATAATTAAACCAAGTGAAATCGAATGTAGTTAACATTCCATACAATTTTTGGTTCTATTCTAAATAACCTCATCTTATTTTATATATAAAGTGAAACAAAGGTAAATAAATTCTCTTTATTTTTTAATCAAAAATTAAGTTTTGACTTTTTGATACATCAAAATCCACCGTATATGACTGATGGTCCAAAGAGGAATTATATCCTATCTTACTTAGGTTACATTGGTTGCCTTACTTATGGCTACACGATGTCAGCACCTTGTACAGCTTATACATACCCTATCTTGTTTAGTGTATAAATTTAACCATGTATGCGCATCTCTTTATTTTTATATAAACTATATAAAGAGTGTTTACCTTTAAATATAAACAAAGGAAAGTGTTAAATTATCATTTTGTGCTAATTTTTTTTGTAAATCTCTTTAATGTGTTGAAATTATTATTCAAAATTAATGGGCTTATTCTTAATTGTTCTCAGATGATTTTCAAGACATGAAAGATCAAATTGGATCAAAAAGATGCAAGGAAAGTAAAGACAATTCAAATTCCTAGCTAGCAGAAAAATAATTGACTAAGAGTGGGCACATGCAAGGAAAAAGAATATCTGAAGAATCTGATTTCAAATCAAATTTGATCCACCTAAGATCTTCATGATCTTGAGAATCAAATTGTTGCCTTACTTATAGGGATTTGCGACCTGAATATATGGGGAGTGTATTTGCTGAAGATTACAACAAGAGGGAAGAGGGAGGACATTAAAAAATCATACAAGAAGACTTTTTTTACTATTCACGTGAGGCATTATTAGGAGTTTTACGGTTCTGCATATTTTCTAGTTTTTGGAGGATTTTCGTATTTTTCTAGAAAAAGACCAGGAATGGAGACTTTGTATTTTGCTATTCTTCTGTTGGTTTTTACTTTCGTTATAAGGAGATAAATCTTTCTTCTTTGTTGAAGGGAACTACATTATCATCTAGTATTTGTGAGGTTTCTAAATAAAGTTTGTTTCATTGATGAATATTGAGTGTCTTCTGAATTGCTTTTCATAATTGAATTAATTGATTTCTAGGGTGCGCAACTAGAAATTGATTTGTTTAATTTATAGCCAGATTAGTAGGATTTGACGTTCAATTTTGTTAATCCAAAGTGGCAATTAGGATCACCATCTTTACGTTAGAGTTTGGAAACATCTTTACATGTCGTACGTGTGTTGTCTTAAAAGAAAACATCTCCCAATGAATGTTTATTAATGGACAGAATTTTATATTAAGGATCCATATTAGTTTGATAATGTAGGTGACCTAAAACTAAGGTTTGTTTACAGAATTTTCAGATTTGATTATTTTGATAATTCTCGATTTCTGTCATTTTTAATTTCTTAATTTACGTGAATTAAACCTCCCAATTTGTTTTAGTTTTAAACTCGTATAATCTTTATTGTTAAAATTCCTTATAGGAACAATCTCAACTCTTCACTAACTACGTTTTTCATTGTTAAAGATGTTATTAATTTGGTTGCAGGCAACAACAATACTAAATTTTAGCACCGTTGTTGGCAAATTTCTTGACAGTATATATATGTTACACAAGTAGACAAGTCAACTGCTATTTGATTAAGTGATTGAGAAGACAGTTAAGAGATTACGAAAACAAACGAAACAGCAACAGAAAGTGCAGAAAATGGAAAGGATGGTTGTGAATGGCACTCTTAGTGAACTAGCCATGCCTACAGATGCTCAACAGCCCCACTGCATCAACTTTCCAAATTTATGTGACAACAACACTTTTGAATTAAAATATGGGCTGATCCATTTATTACCTATTTTTAGAGGTCTACCGGGAGAGGATCCTTACAAATATTTGTAGGAGATTGACATGGTTTGCATAGGTATAAAGCCAACAAATGTGACAGAAGAGCAAATCAAATTAAGAGCCTTCCCTTTTTTCTCAAAGATGATGCTCAAGATTGGTTGTACTATTTTGCTGGTGAAAATATGCAAACATAGGCTGAAATGAAGAGACTCTTCTTTTAGAAATATTTTCCAACATCAAGAGTTGCCAACATTCGAAAGGAAATTTGTGGTACTCGACAACACATGGGAGAGACACTTTATAAATATTGGGAAAGATTCAAGAAACTTTGTGCTAGCTGTCCCCATCACCAAATAACTGACTAGTTGTTAATTTAATACTTCTACGAAGGTATTTTGCTCACGAATAGAAGTGTGATTGATGCTGCAAGCGGTGGAGCTTTAGTTGACAAAACATCGATAGTCGCAAGGGAATTGATAGCGAATATGGCTTCCAATATACAAAAATTCGGGATACGTGCTGGATATGGTTGAAAACACGTGAATGAGGTGAATGTGACAGCATTGGAGAAAAGATTAGATGACCTTACATCTTTGGTGCAACAAATCGCGGTTACAAAGAAAGAAGAAGCAAAGGTATGCGGAATATGTTTGATATTAGGACACTCCACTATCGCATGTCTAGTTTTGCAGGAAGAAAAAGCAGAACAAGTGAATGCCGTGGGAGGTTTTGTTGGACCAAATCAAAAGAAATATGTCCCATTCTCTAATACCTATAATTCGGGTTAGCACGATTATCCAAAATTGCATTATGGGAACTCTCAAGGACAGCAAACTACTACAAATTTCCAGCAATTTAAACATCAATATGTACCTAGACAACATCAATAAATGACATCCAATTATGAAGGTAAGTCTTCATTGGTAGATATAGCTCAATCTTTGGCCACTAACACCTTGACATTTCAGCGAGATACTCAAGCTAGTATTCGAAATCTTGAAAACCAAGTAAGCCAAATGGCAACCACCATTAATTGATTGGAGGCTCAAAGTTCTGGAAATTTTCCAGCTCAACTAGAAATCAACCCCAAAGGGCGTGTGGGACCTCTCAAGGAAACTAATGTAGTGATTCAATTTGCAAATCATTCAAATGCTTATCCAAAGGGCATGTTAGAGGACATTTTAGTTCAAGTGAGAAATATGCTTTTTCTAGCTGATTTTTATATTTTGCAGATGGGAAGTGATGATGTATCTTCTTCAACCCCAATTTTATTCGAAAGACCAATCTTAAGAACCACTAGAACAAAAATAGATATTCATCATGGGTCATTAACTATGAAATTTGATGATGAATTAATTAAATTTAATATATGCAATGCCATGAAATTTTCAGATGATGAACAACCTGCTGTTTATATGAATTTTATTGACATATCGGTGTAGGAAAATTCATTATTGAGTGGAAGAGATGAACTTCAAACAATCTTAGAGATGGGAGATGCATCACAGTGGCAAGACATCAAGGAATCATTATTGCCCAACAATGAATGGGAGAAGTTGTTTTGCCAATTGGAGAAAACCAAGCAATCGATAAAACAACTGTCGTATGTAGAGCTGTCCATAAATAACACCAAGCTGCTATCATTGTTAATCCATCCACCAACATTGAAGTTGAAGAGTTTGCCTAGCCATTTAAAATACATCTTTTTAGGTCAACAAGACACATTACCTGTCATAATTTCTAATAAACTTACTCTTTTGTAGGAAAATCAATTGATTCAAGTGCTAAGGGAGCGTAAGGAGACTTTCAGTTGGACAGTGGCAGATTTAAAGGGTATTAGTCCCACCATTTATATGCACCAAATATTGATGGATGATGAAGCCAAGGAGGTGAGGCAACCCCAACGTCGTTTATATCCACCCATGATGGAAGTAGTGAAAAAGGAAAACTTAAAGCTTCTTGATGCTAGAATCATTTAACCAATTTCATATAGCAACTGAGTAAGTCTAGTCCAGGTAGTTCCAAAAAAAACTGGGGTAATTATGGTAGAAAATAGTGATGGTGAGTTAATACCCACTTGTGTTCAAAATGGGTGGAGAGTTTGTATATATTATAGGAAGCTAAATTCAGTTACTAGAAAAGATCATTTTTTTCTTCTATTTATTGATCAAATTCTTGAAAGACCTATAGGTAAATCTCACTATTATTGTTTAGATGGTTATTCAGGGTATCACTAGATTTTGGTTGCATCTAAAGACCAAGAGAAAATAATCTTCATATGTCCATTTGGTACATTTGCTTATCGAAGAATGTCATTTGGGTTGTGTAACGCACTAGCGACATTTTAAAAGTGTACGGTAAGTATTTTCTCTAACTTATGAAGAATTGTATGGAAGTTTTATAGATGATTTCACAATTTATGGAGAGTCTTTTGAAAAATGCATTATCAACCTTGAAAATTTGCTTAAATGTTGCATTGAGACTAATTTGGTTTTAAATTATGAAAAGTGTCATTTCATGGTTTATCAAGGCATAATTTTGGGTCATACAGTCTCTTATAAGGCAACTGAAGTCGATAAGGCTAAGATAGATGTTATTCAATCTTTATCTTACACCGCGATTGTGCAGGAAGTTCGCACTTTTCTTGGTCACGCAGGATTTTATAAGCGATTTATCAAGGATTTTTCAAAGATTGTGCAACCCATATATAGACTACTCCAAAAGGACGTGAAGTTTGATTTTGATGAGCCATGCAAGATTGCATTTGATGAACTCAAGGAACGACTTACTATAGCTTCGATTATTCAACCATCAAAATGGGATATGCCATTCAAGCTATATGCGATGCTTCGAATTATGCAGTTGGAGTAGTGTTGGGTCAAAAAGTGGACAAGGTACCTCATGTCATCTACTACACTTCCATGACACTTAAAAATGCTCAGAAGAATCATTCCACGACGGAGAAAGAGTTTTTGGATTTAGTTTTTGGGTTGGAGAAGTTTCGGTCTTACTTATTAGGCACGGAGATGATCATTTATTTAGACCATGCAGCTCTAAAATTTTTGGTGACTAAGAAAGAAGCAAAGTCAAGATTGATTCGATGGATCTTTCTTCTCCAAGAATTCAATTTAGAAATACGTGACAAGAAAGGAGCTGAAAATTTAGTGGCCGATCATCTCAGCAGGATCATTCCAACCATTGCATATGATGATCTTCAAGACAAATTTTCAGATGAAAGTCTCTTCACAATTCAACAGGTAATTCCATGGTATGTTAACATAATAAACTTTTTGGTAACTAAGTCTTTACCTAGTGATTTATGTAGAGCTGAAAAAGATAAAATTAAACGAGAGGTTAAATATTACATTTAGGATGAACCTCATCTTTGGAAATTTTATACTGATCAGATTGTTAGAAGATGTGTTACAGATGATGAAATTCCTTCTATATTAAATTTTTACCATTCATCTGTGTGGGGGGGACACTTTGGTCCCAAAAGAATAGCTCGTAAAATTCTTGAATGTGGATTATTTTGGCTTAAGTTATTTTATGATTCCTACATGTTTTGCAAGTCTTATGACCGTTGTCAAATAACAGGTAGCTTGGGATCGAGAGATCAAATGCCACTTACTAACATCCTGACATGTGAGATTTTTGATGTTTAGGGAATAGACTTTGTGGGTCCTTTTCCTTCTTCCTCTGGTGAGCATTATATTTTGTTTGCGTGGATTTCATTTCAAAATGGGTTGAAGCTAAGGCTACTTTGTCTGATGATGCTTAAACTGTTATAGATTTTGTTAAATCTAACATTTTTGTCAGATTCGGAATGCCTCGAGTTATCATTAGTGATCGAGGAACCAATTTTTGCAACAAGATTTTTGAGGTTTTGATGAAGAGATGTGGTGTCACACACCAGGTTTCTATAGCCTATCATCCGCAGACAAGTGGACAAGTTGAGTGTCCAACAAGGAGATTATGTCCATACTGAAAAAAGTGGTTAATTCGAACGGAAAATATTGGAGCTTACGATTAGATGATGCCTTACAGGCATACCAGACTACTTACAAAACTCCAATAGGCCTGTCGCCATACAGGTTAGTTTTCGGTAAGCCTTGTCATTTACCTGTGGAAATAAAACATAGAGTTTATTGGACTGCGAAGCAATTGAATATGGATTAGGTGGAGGTTAGTAACAATAGGAAGTTGCAATTGCAAGAGTTAGGAGAGACCCGTAATGAGGCGTATGTAACAGCCCAGACCACCCACCCACAGATATTGTCCGCTTCGGGTTACCCCTAAGGCCAAAACCCTCACGATTTTGCTCTTCCCACCCTTAGGAAAACACGTTTTAGGGGGATAGTTATCCATACCCTTATAAGGCATACTTCGTTCTCTTATCCAACCGATGTGGGATCTCACACTCTCCACCCCCTTAGGGTCCAGCCCTCTTTAGGACCTAGCCTAGCTGGCACAGCAGTTTGGGTACCAACTCTTATACCATTTGTAAAAATCCAGACCACCCACTCATAGATATTATCTGCTTTGGGTTGCCCCTAGGGCCAAACTCCTCACATTTTTGCTCTTCCCACCTTTGCAAAAATGCATTTTAGAGGGAGAGGTATCCATACCCTTATAAGGTGTACTTTGTTCTCCTCTCCAACCAATGTGGGATCTCACACTGTCCACCCTCCCTTAGGGCCCAGCTTAGCTAGCACAACAGTTTGTGTACCGACTCTGACACCATTTGTAACAACCCAGACCACCTGCCCACAGATATTGTTCGCTTTAGGTTACCCCTAAGGCCAAGACCCTCACAGTTTTACTCTTCCCACCCTTGGAAAAACACATCTTAGGGGGAGAGGTATCCATACCCTTATAAGGCTTACTTCATTCTCCTCTCCAACCGATGTGGGATCTCACACTCTCTACTCCCTTAGGGCCCAGCCTAGCTGGCACAACGGTTAGGGTAGCAGTTCTGATACCATTTGTAACAGCCCAGACCACCTGTCCACAGATATTGTCCACTTTGGGTTGCCCTTAGGGCCAAACCCCTCACGGTTTTTCTCTTCTCACCCTTGGGAAAACTTGTCTTAGGGGGAGAGGTATCTATACCCTTATAAGGCGTACTTCGTTCTCCTCTCCAACTGATGTGGGATCACACACAAGTGGACAAGCTAAAGTGTCCAATAGGGAGATTAAGTTCATATTGGAAAAAGTGGTTAATTCGAACAGAAAAGATTGGAGCTTATAATTAGATGATGCCTTGTGGGCGTACCGGACTGCTTACAAAACTCCAATAGGCATGTCAACATACAAGTTAGTTTTCGGTAAGTCTTGTCATTTACCTATGGAAATAGAACATAGAGCTTATTGGGCTACGAAGCAATTGAATATGAATCAGGTAGAGGTTAGTAATAATAGGAAGTTGCAATTACAAGAGTTAGAAGAGATTCGTAATAAAGCGTATGAAAATGCAAAATTTTATAAGGAAAAAACAAAACTTTTCATGATAAAATGATTTCTCGGAAACAATTTTCAATTGGATAAAGAGTTCTTCTTTATCATTCAAAGCTTAAGTTATTTCTAGGAAAATTAGGATCCTACTGGCTCAGACCATTTATTATTACTAACACTTTTTCTCATGATGTGGTAGAAATTCAATGTTTAGATACTTCTAAGGTTTTTAAAGTTAATGGACACCTTCTAAAACCATACTATGAGAACTCTCTAGTCGAGCATGTGGAAGAGATAGAGTTGGTATCCCCAACCTATCTCTAATCAAGTAAATTGTCAAATACATCCAGTTAAAGACTTAAAAGAAGCGCATTTGGGACAATCTGAAAAATTTTCAAGTTTCATTTCAGTTTTATTTGTTATTTTTATTTTTATTGGTTCTCATTTTTATTTTATTTTGTTAAGTTTGTTTTATTCCAATTATGAATTTCATTTCATTTCATTTAGCATTTTCAATTTTTAATATCTGTAATTTTATCATTTTAAAAAACAAAAAAACCCTTCCCACCGATACCATCATGCTATCATTTTTACTCTTCCTCTTTCACTTATCTTTTCTTTCCAGTTTCACTAACCTTTTCTTCCCATTTTTCCTCACTCCAGGTTTTACACAACTATTGTTAAAATCATTAACACCCACACCATTTCTATACAATACCCAACCTTCTACCCTCTTCTTCACCGGAAACCACCCATTCCCAATCAAAATTTTGTTGGTTTCGTGTTCTTTCTTTTGAAGTTTCAGGACTGCAAATTCACAAAAATTGGAGTCATGCCATGGAAGAAGAGTGAATCCCGCAGGTTAGCTTCACCAATCACGTCATTTGTAGACATCTAATCTCCATTAAACACCACTACGACCACATCCATGGCTGCATCATCCAACCCATCCATACCACCAATTTCAACTCCTACACTAGGCCCTTCAACACGAAATCGACTAAGGAAGGTTAAACAAGTGGAGAATCGTAGCCAATGGAACTTAAGAAGTGGAGGCTTCACTTCTTTTCGACTCCCAAAAGACAACAAATGATTTTAGCAATTCAGCCAACATAAAATTTATCCGTGTGAGTATGTTCTTACCAATAGTCTTGAAGCTTTACAAGTTCATAAATCCTTTGAACAAATGATGGGACCAATTTGGTGGAATGTGTTTGCTAAAATTGACTGCCCTACATATGTTGAACTAACGAGAGAATTTTATAGCACATTTCAATTTAATTCTCATAAGGAATTTGATTTGTTTATTGAAGGAATTATGGAATTTAGACTAATGGGAAAGGAATTTGCTTTATCTATTGCTGATTTTAACATTGCCATGGATTTTGTTTCAGCTAATGGTGTTAAAGATGAGCCATTTATAAGTTTCTGATGTGATTATCATGATGATTTTAACGCATTTGAATTGTGGACTTAATGGTCCGTAGACCCGAATCCATACAGTGTTAGTGTATCTAAGAGTTTGTATTTGAAAAATCTTGCTCTCAAAATTATTCATCGACTCTTAGCATATAATTTTTTAGGGTGTCGGGATTCTACGGGAACACTTTCTAAAGTTGAATTTTATTTTTTGTGGTGTATGGATAGAAATGTTCCTATTAATTTAGGCTTTTAGTTTCTAACACAATTTCAATCTGTGTTGAATAAAAAATCTAAACCTTTGATATTAGGATTCTACATCACTTAATTGGCCATCAATTTGGATTTATTAGATCCTAACAATACTGACATGATTGTGGCTTATGCTATAGAAACCTTGGATATAGAATGTTTGCACAGGATGGGAATCGTGGACCTAAGCCATGGATAGGTATCTTTCACTAATCTGGGTCCAACTAACCCTTTCAATCCATGTCTAGCTATAAGAAGTCAGGTTTTAACAGATGTACCGAGTAGTTACCAACCTTCCCAACCAAATTTGGACGATCGTCTGAGTATACTAAAACACCGAATGCACCGAATGGAGCATAATTTGATGGCATATTAGGAGCATCAAGGATTCCAACTTCCTCACCCACCAACCCCATAATTTCATACTTCAATAAATAGAAAAGCATTCTTTTCTCTTTTCTTTTATATTTTTTCTTCTTTAATCTTTGTCATAACATTGAGGACAATGTTGGTCTAGGTGTGGGGGAAGGATAAGGAGTACATGTGTGTGACTATGTGATCTTGCCTTTCTTTGATTCTCTTTTATGTTTTTGCATACTTGTATTGTGTGTTAAGCCATGAAGCTTTATCATATTAGTTTGGATGAGATTGAATGTTTGCATGAAATTAAACTGGGCTATGTGATTCTAAGGTGAACCATTGACTAATTGTAATAATCAGTCTTGTACACTTAGTCAAAGTTTGATATTTAAGTGATTAGGTAATATGTGGAATTAAGGTGAATTATTAAATTAAACTTGTAAGCGGATTTGAGCCTTAATAACATCATCTTTATGTCATTCTATTTCCTTGTATTACGTGATGTTTCTCTAATCAAGCTTGCCTTCAGAACTTGTACTGCACCAGATTGAATTTGTTTGACTACATGGGTTATGGAAATGATTAAGGCCTTCTTTGTTTTAAACCCCTTAGCTTAAATGACCCACCAAGTCATTTTTCCCTTACAAACCCTTTTGAGCTTTAACCCTATTTGTTTTTTTTAATTAATCACCTTAGATTGAAACCCAAAAACCCATTTAGCCTTACCCTATCATAAGTTGAATGAAGTACTGAGTAAGCATTTGATTTGACTTTTGTTATTTATTGTATTCTGAGATATTTTTATAGGTACTTCTACTCATGTGATTATTAAATTATGCTACTATTATTTTCTCTTGTTTTTATTATTTTCTCTTGAAAAAATAAGAAAAGGAAAAATAAAGAATAAAAAATTAAGCATAGTGGCATTAGTTAGTAATGAGTAGTTGTAGCCCTTTGTATTCATGTGTTTATCTCATAATTTGAATTTGAGTATCCCTTTCACTTGGTATTGTGTGAATGCTTGTGATTAACTCTTTGTCATTTTTATCTTACCTTTGAACCTAGCCTCATTACAACCCATAATAAAGTCCCTCTGATCTATGAGCTCATGTAATTCGAATGAATGATATCTGGTGAATTTGCAAGCCTATAGTAGTGTACTCTTTTAGAGGGAGATTTAAGAGAAACACTTTAACCTTAAACACTTGAGTGTAAGAGAGACATCTGTGAGAAGAATTCACCTTGGTTTCATACTTACCTTTGAACAAGAATCTCTTA
>JAOQMP010000208.1:33333880-33345525 GCA_027563575.1 Erythroxylum pedicellare | reverse complement strand
ACTTTAAGGTTGCTAAGCAACTCTAGCGTGCAAAGCTTGCGCATATTTCGCCAATAAGGTCCATAAGGAGAAAAAGACAAGCCCTTCTGCTCGTAACCCATATACTTTGCAGCCTCAGCTGGTGGTCTGCTAGCAAACATAAGATCATTCGTCCTGAGGAACAGCTCTGCCACTTTAGGAGACGACACAACAATGGTCGGGACGAACCCTAACCTCATGTGCATGAGCGGACCATGTTTTTTGGCTAGGTCATGCAAAGCTCGTTGAGGGTATTTTCCCAACAAGTGAAGGCATCCGACAATTGGCAACCCGTTTGGACCAGGAGGTAGTTTCTTAACCTTGCTATTGCTTTTTCCAACCCATGCTTGAAAGATCAAGGCTAGTCCTATCAAGGACAGAACTATTGTAACCAAAACCATGAAATGGTTTAGCTAACTTGGTCCTGCATAAAGATTTATAAGTGATGTACAAGAGCATTGAACTTTCCAAGGCAGATATTCCCGATTCAATTTGTCATATTCTTCATAGAATTAGCAATATCTATATTTTTAATTTAAAAAATTATAATTACAGTCTATTTATTATAGCATTATTGAAATATTCTTTTTAATTGTTAAGAATAACGCTGTCTTTAAAGTTTGTAGTAATGGGTGTTGTTGTTATTATAATAGCATTATTGTATTCACATTATTAGCATCTCGACAGAGATGTCTTAACATGATAAGATTTGATGCGAAGTGGTGTGCGGTCCTCTTTTTCCGAGGATATTTTAATGGTTGGTCCCTCAGCTATCGTGTAACTTCTGTCTTAAATTGCTATCATACACATTTAGCTGATATTTGGTCTAAAAGTATGATTGAAAATAAGGTTGTGTATTTGTTTTAAGTTTGTTTATACGCCACTTGTATCTATCTTCTACACAAATGTCATGGACTTCTTGAATTAATTTTCATACATGAACTAATTTCCTAGGATCCATATCATGATTGCATGTCCTTGTAACATGATGATGGGAGTAAGGTTGAAGAGATACTAATTTAAAATATCATAGGCTTAATAATTAATAAAATTTATAAAGAAATTCATTTAAAATATATTTTATAATTGTTTATTTCTTTAAATTAAAAACACTATTCATATATGAAGTGGGAAATAAAAAAATTATCTAAAATATAATATAATTTGTATTTTGATTGTCAAATAAAATATAAAACTTTGATTTAAAAATAATTGATCGTCAAGTTATTATTTTAAATTCTATGCAGTTACTAAAGATTTTCTTAAGCATCTATCCTCAAAAAAGGTCAACAGAAAGATAGAAACAGTTTTCAATTATTGGTCTGCGTTTACCGGCCGGTCTGAGACGTCTTCCTACATACCAAACTCAACAAATACATCTTTGACACTGAGCTCTGATGGTGCCCACTCGATTACTGTGGCTAAAGTGTCCACTGAAGATGAAAGCATGTTTGGTTAGGAATTCAGATGAGAACTTGAAATTAAAGGGTTTACTATTCACAATGCTAATGATATTAACGCATCTACTAAAAGTTTTAGTAGGCAACTAGGCTTAAATAAGGGATTATGTTACAACAATTATAGACCATACAAATATAGTTCTAAAAAATAAATATGCTGCAATAACAATATAGGAGTACAAAATTACAGATAGACAATGCATATGCAATTGTAAAAAATAAATATGTTGCAATAACACACTTAAGAGCACAATATTACATACACAATTAATATTTTGCTCAAGTTAAAATTGTCTAATGTATATATCACAATTCAACTAATTGTTATGAAATTGATTTAAGATAGCTAGACCCTTCATATGTCAAAAAGAGGAAATCAAGTGAATAAAGAAAAAAGAATAAAATAAATTGATCGATGACTACATCCTGAGATCGCAAGAAATTAACTGAAGGTATATATGTATATGTTGGTTATATATAATACAGCAATATCAACTCACCAACATGTTATGGGTTTAACGTTGTCCCAACCAATACGATGACCGGTTTCATGGGATCCAACGAAGCTCAACAATGTATCAACAAAGTCCTTGCTTCTATTTTCATCATTATTTTGGGATATGGTCATCGATAATCATCAATCACCTTGCTAATAGCCAATAAGGTCCATAAGGAGCAAACATCAAGCTCTTTTCCTCATTTATACTTCTTTATTTGTAAGGATGTCAATCTAAAAAGGTATTTGATTTTTAATTCTTTATTTCTTATATTGAAATTACTATTATATAAAGTGAAAAACAATACAAAGTTTTTCGTCTTATACAAAATTGTGACAATCTATGTTGGTATAATGATCCAAGCCTTGAAGACTTCTATTCGATGTCTAGGTTTTCTTTCCTTGCATGACACTATTTCAAATTCCTAATCCGTGTAGGATTCTTACCCTAAGGTTTATTACTATATAAACACCCCTTGGAAATCCTTTGAAACATTGTATTGGTGTACTCTTCATTGATCTTAGGGTTTGTGTGTGTGAAAGAGAAAATATTTGTTATTTTTCTCTCTGACATGATGCATAATTTTTAAGCCCTATAGGTTTTTCTCCTGACAATTAGATTTCCCACAAGTTTTTTCCGTGCTTTTATCGTTTTTCCTCATTTACTTTATTAATTCTATTGCTTCTGTGACTACTAGCACAACAATATGTAATATATTTTGTTTAAGATTGCTTATCTTGTGTAATTAATTCTTGTTCATTTATTGAGATTTTTTCTCTCTTGTTGACAAGTTAATCGAAATTTAAGGGCTTGGAAATGAGCAAACCGAAGTGAGGATGGTTTTGGGCACATCCAAAGTGAAGATGTCGAGCTTTAGTCTAGCGTCAATTGATCGATCAAGGAATTAGGAATGGATCTATTGGTTGAGGGATCAATCGACATTTGATCAACCAAAGGAAGTTATTAGGAAACAAAAACTAAAGTACTATTTAAGAAAAATATTTAAATGATTGATTAACAAGATCACTTGATTGACAATCATGACAAATTATTTTTCAAAAACAAAATCATAAAATTTTTTAAATTCTTAATTTGGTTAAATAAAAAATATAATAATTAATATATTTTGTAAGCCAATTCAACATATATTCAACAGTAATATACGTTAGAATAACATATAAACAAAATGCCTCCAGTCATTGATTTTTTGCTTGGAGAGTCTGCATTTTTGGAATTCTTTTAAGCACTTAGTTTCCAAATCGATGGTTTATTTTTCAAAAAGGTAAAGGAGCTTAAGGGCTCTAAAAGTCTACAAGGAAAAATATACATCAATGTGCTCCCATTAAGCACATTGATAGTTACCACAAAAACAAGACATTCATATCCATTAACTACATAAAGTTGGACCATTTATGGGTATTAAACCAGAATATGAAAAATCCTCACATTCTTGCACTTGATCCACACGTTTAATTAGTATCAAATCTTAGTCCAATCCAAATATTGTATATTAATCATGGTGATAGATCATCTTGTAGTAGAGTATTATCTTTCATGTATTACAATATACTATATTTTGTATCAACTTGAATGTGGCAATATTACTTAATAAATAAACCTTATGTTTATTCTATGTCTAAAATAATCAATTTTCTCAAAATTCAATAATATGCACCATAATATGAGAAAATATTATAAGAGTTTTACGAAAATAACATTGTCCATACAATGAAAACTATATAATGGAACCCAGTCCTATTCTAAAAACATAATCCTTGAACTTTGTTGATGTCATGCCTTTTGTTAAAGGATCAATTATCATCAATTCAGTGCTAATATGTTCAATAACCACTTTCTTTTCCTTATCACCTTGCCTTGTAGATAAAAACTCAATGTCAATATGTTTACCCCAATTCCTACTCTCGTAGTTTTTAGCCAGAAAAATAGTGGTCGAATTGTCACAGTATGTTTTCAATGGTATATAAATAGAATCCACGAGTCTAAGCCCTTATATGAAACTCTTTAGTTATACACCACATGATGTAGCATCAAAACAAGAAACAAACCCAGCTTTTATAATGGAAGTAGCAATCAAAGACTGCTTGACACTCCTCTAAGATATGACTCTATAGGCAAACATGAAGATATAAACTGATATTGATTTCCATGAATCAATACACCTAGCAAAATCTAAATCTGAGTACCATATTAGCTCCAGTTTTTCGGTTCATTTATACATAAACATGCAATCTTTGGTTCCTTAAAGGTACCTCAATCCTTTCATTACAACTCTCCAGTGATTTAATGCTGGGTCACTCTAATATCTGTCTAATATTCCAATAGCATATGCAATGTCATGTCTTGTATAATCCTGAGCATAAATCAGACTTTCGATTGTAGAAGCATATGGAATGTTTTTCATTTGTTTCTTTTCAAAGTCATTTTTCACATATTAGTCCAAATTCACCTTATCACCTTTCACAATGGGAGCTACACTTGGTGAACAATCTTTCATCCGAAATCTCTGAAATCTCTATAAAACTTTATTAATATAGATTTCTTAAGACAAATCCAAAACACCATGGAATCTATCTCGATATATTTAATTCCAGATATATAAGAAACATCACCATTGTCTTTTATTTCAAAATTTTTATAGAGAAATTGTTTCACGTCATGTAACAAACCCCAATCACTGGTTAGAAGTAATATGTCATCCACACATAATATAAGAAAGCAAAATTTACCTTTACTAACCTTCTAGTATATACATTAATCTATTATATTTTCTTCAAAACCAAATGATGAGATAACATTATGGAATTTCAAATACCACTGGCGTGATGCTTGTTTCAATCCATACATGGATCTTTTAAGCTTGCAAACTAAATGCTCACCATTATTAGAGATGAATCCTTGTAGTTATTTTAGTAAACCTCTTCATCTAGGTCACCATTTAAGAAAGATATTTTCATATTCATTTGATGTAATTCCATGCCAAAATTATACCAAATGAATATTTTCAGACATAGTAGAAAATTATCTCTGTAACTGATTCCTTCTTTTTGAGTGAATCCTTTAGTAGCAAGTTTTGCTTTATATCTCTTAATGATGCTTAATGAGTCTTTCTTTGTTTCAAATACCCATTTGTAGCCTATAAGTTTTTCACCTTTAGGCAAGTCAACAAGATCCCAAACGTCATTATTCTTCATAAAATTCATTTCTTCCTCCATGTCTTTGTATTATAAATTTGATTCTTTGTAACTCATTGCTTGTAAAAAGATTTCAAAATTATTCTCAGCTCTTATATTGTAGTTAGATTCTTGTAGATATATAACATAATCACTAGTAATAGTTGATTTCCTTCCTCATGTGGATTCTGTTGTTCAACTAGTTGTTGAATGCTTTCAGGTAATTCTTGAATAACTGGATCTATTGAATTATCAACAGCTTGTGAAATTTCTTAATTCTCATTTACATTGATCGTAGGTTGTTGAATTTCAATATTTGGTTGTACAATGTCTATTTCCATATGATCATTATCAAAAATTATATCTCGAGATCGATCCCTCCAACTAATCAATTCATTCTCAAGAAAATTTTCATTTCTTGATTTCACAATTCTAGTGTGATGTGATAGACAATAGAACACATATCCTTTAGATCTTTTGGTATATCTAATGAAATACCCACTTATGGTCCTTAGGTCCAATTGCTTCTCTTGTGGATTATAAGTTCTTATTTCAAATGGACATCTCCAAATGTGTATATGGTGCAAACTTGGTTTCTAACTTTTAAATAACTCAAATGGTATCTTGAGAGCTACTTTGGTTGGTACTCTGTTTAATATATACATTGCCATCTTAAGAGATTCAGTCCATAAGGACTTAGTAAGTTTAGAGTTACTCAATATACTCTGTACCATGTCTAATAATGTTAAATTTCTTCTTTCTGCCACAACATTTTGGTATAAAGATCTAAGCATAGTGTATTGGGCTACTATCTCATTTTTTTGAAGATATCTCGCAAATAGACTATGTGCTTGTCTACTTTCAATATATCTATCACAATATTCCCCACCTCTGTTAGAACTTATGACCTTAATTTGCTTACCACATTGTTTCTTTACTTCAACTTTAAGTATTTTGAAAGCATCTAGTGCTTCATTCTTATTATGAAGCAAGTAGAGATACATATATCGTGAGTAATCATCTATAAATGAGATGAAGTATTTCTGACTATATGAGTACATATCTGGATTACAAATATCTATATGTATGATCTTTAATATTTTTGAACTTCTCTTGGCACCTTTCTTTGATTTGTTAGACTATTTATCTCTTTATGCAATTCATACGAGTTTCAAAATCAGTAAAATCTAAAGTACTTAGTACTCCATCATTCACCAATATTTTAATCCTTTCTATAGAGATATGCCCTGATCTCTAGTACAATAACATAGAGAAATTTTCATTCATAACATAACGTTTTGTTCCAACATGAAAATGTGTTGCATTGTAGCAGGTATTATCTTGTAAATTAAAACAGAAAAGACCATTAAATAATGTACCATTCCTAACAAATTCATGTGTATAATTTAACTTGAAAGATTCGTCTACAAAATGAAATTAATATCCAAAAGGTACAAGTCTTGAAATTGAAATCAATTTCCTAAAGAAATTGGAAATATAAATTGTCTTTTCTAATTTTAAAATAAAACCAAATTTTATTTGTAACATAGATTGTACAACCAGAATCAATCAACACATGTCATGACAAACTTCAGCCATATTAGATTCCAAGCAAAATAGTGAGATTAGATTACCTATCTTTTAAAGTCATTCTTTATGTTTGACACTATCCTTCTTCATATGTCCTTTTTTCCTGCAAAAGATGCACTTAAATTCCTACTTAATGTCAGCTTGAGCAGCTTGATTTTTCTTCTATCTTTGAACAACCAGATGTGCACTCTATGAACTCTCTCCCTGTTTTATCGACAATCTCTCTTCCTCTTGAACACACATGATCATTAATTCATTTATTGACTACTTATTATTATGTCTATTATAAGAGATTTTAACAATGTAATGCAATAGGAAACAATCAGACATCTCAACCTCGAGTTTCTTTAACTAAACTGCAATGTCCCTCATCCTTATGATAAGCTCATACACACTTCAAAGACCAGTGAGCCTTACAAATGAGAAATTCATAATCAGAGTGCTTACAAATGCTTTGTTTGAAGTTTTTAATTGGTCATCAATAGTCTTCAACAGAGCATAGACATTGACATGTTATTTGACAGAACCACAAATGTTAGTAGAAATTTTAGTTTTTATGAAGATCACATTTAGGCTCCACCCTAGGCAAGGGTAGGAAAGGCACTTGTATTAGAGAAGTGCTTTAAAGGCAATCACCTTTAGCACTTATTATATAAAAATTTTTAATTAATGAAAAGGCTTTTTGGTTAATTTGATGTTCATGTTCTTTATTAATTGAAAGCAATCTTAAATCAAATTAATGAAGTCCTTGATACATTACATAGCATGAAGGAAATCATAATAAGATCATGATAATAAGATTCCTTTTATATGTAATTATGTTAGTATCTAAATTATCCTTAGTCATAGGATTAATGAGACGGAACATTATTAGTCTGGATAGACTAACACATGTTATTCTCCTTAATTAGATCAAGCTATAAGCATGAGTTGTTTAGAGTTAACATGTGGATGCTTGCTAAGAATAGTAAGTCCATTGCATGACCTGCCATGAGACAATCATATGAATAATCTATTCTAATGTTAATGATAGTCTTATCATAACAATGGTGCAAATATCCTTATACTTGAGGTGCTCAAGGATATCTTAAATACTAATTTTATACTTTGACTCCATTCCTCGTTATCTCTCAAAAGTTGTTCATAGGGTGGGGATTGGATACAATTTGAGGTATTCGAAAGTAATTCAGTAGCCAATAAAGGATTCACCACTCTTGATGGAAGGAGATGATATCCACGGCCTCTTATCAGAGTCATTACTTGGGAATCTCTAACCATCGTGGAAACATCATGGAGATAGTCTTTAGTGACATATCCAACTGAGTAATGAGCTTTAGGGACAAGAACTAATATCACTTAGGCTAGATGTGATAATCAGTCTAGTGGGAGTTGACACTTTAACCATAATCTAAACTAAGTGGGGTATAGATGGTGAAATAATGAATTGCATGGGAACATTGTCTATGGAAGGGTTCGTAGTCAACCACTAACTTTTCAGTCAATTGAGGGTCATGATATGTTGCTACATATCACTCATGGCTAGCATAACCAAGAAACTAATGGGTCACCTGCATTGAAAATGCAAAGAATGAGTAAAATGGTTTTGGATGGGGATCTAAGATATGAGAGATGCATGACTAAGCTACACAAGTGTCGTAGTTTAGGGTTATTTGATTGTGAATCATATGACACATGTGAACCTTGCTTATTAGGTAAGATGACAAAATTACCCTTTAATAAGCAAGATGACAAAATTACCTTTTAATAAGCAAGATGACAAAATTACCCTTTAAAGAAGGGGTGGAAGTTTCATGCTAAATTAAGTGGGATTAAAAGCCACTTAATTCCAACTTAATCCCATTTAATTCTAACTAATTCTCCATTGATGTTAGGGATTAGAGGAAGGCCAAAGGGTGTAAGAAACATTAATTTTCGTGCAAGTGTTGTGTGAAAATAAGAGATTTTTGGTGAAGTATTCATCATCTTCTCTCACTCTCTACAAACTCTCTCCACAAAACTGGCACTTTGTGGGTGTTCTAGTCATTCTTCGTAAGAGGTTTCAAGCTTCGCTCTTCATGTGGATATCATTAGAGATGTTCTCTTTTGGTTGTTGTGCTTTATGACAACCCGAAGAGATAAAGACAACGGAGAACGAAGGAAATTTTAAGGTACACATCTTAAATTTATGTTTTGTTAAAGTTACATCTAATGGTATTTGAAAGTTCTTGGCTTTTTGGGTTTTGTTTTATACTTTTGTTGTTGTTTCTATTTTTGATGCATGTGATGCAAGATCAAAACCCAACAACCTGCCCAGAGCCCATTATTAGAAAGAACAAAATAGACAACAAAAAGGTCCTTATTTTGCCTCATTTGGTTCTTTATAAAGGTTAAGAGCCTACTTTTTCCCCTTATAAAGAGCAATAAAAAGGCCCTTTTTTGACTTTGCCTTGGTCTTATAAAACATCAAGAATGACCCTGATCACACTTAGGTGATTAGATCACTTCCAACGTTTATAAAGAGCAATTTCAACTACGGTGCTGGCCTCAGTTACCTTAGGTAGTTCATCCTTTTGAATAGCTTAATCAATGTCTATCGACCCTAGAAGAAGAAAAATTCCCTCCTTCCAAATCTTATAGTTGTCACCCCTCAATTCCAATTTCTACTACATGTGGGAAAATTTAAAAATAATAATTTGACATTTCATCTTAATTAATTATTCAAATATAATAAAAATTCTGGTGGGATAAAATTTATTATAGTAAAATAATTAACTATAATTAAATGTTCCAACTCTTTATGTGAATAATTACATATATATAATTTTATATAATTGGAGTTGTTATGGCTAAGCCCTAATAATTAATCACTAAAACATTTTATTCAAAATTCTATTCATAATGTAAAATATAGACATAACAATTATGTGATGATCCGACTCATTTTGAACATTTATACAAATATAAGTTTAATGCATAATAAATTAGATTATAAGATCCAGTTCAATTGGTAGAGGCTCCCCATACGCCCCATGTGGGTGCATATTTTTAATAAACAAACAAAATGATGTCGTTTGGTGAGAGGTCTTCTTCAACCTCTAGCTGGGTCATAACGACTTGGTTCGTAACTCATCAGATGCCAAACAAAACCAGATCATAAAAACACCACAAAACTGATTTTTTAATGTAGAAACACTTCCAAAATACTTAATTGAAGATTTATACCTTTAATCGAAATAAAAACTTCAAAAATAACTATAAGATGAAAAATTTTGAATTTGAATTTTTTAAATTCAAAATTCTCCAAAAACTAAAACAAAGCAGAGGTTATGCCGCTTGATACCAAATGTAGTTCAATTCAACATATTCAACAGTAATATATGTTAGAATAACACATAAACTAAATGAAAAAGAAAACGACATATCTCCAGCCATTGATGTTTTTGTTTGGAGAGTCTACATTTTTTGAATTCTTCTAAGCTCCCAATTCCTAAATTGATGGTGTATTTTTTACAAAGGTAGATGAGTTTAGGACCTCAAAAGTTTGCAAGGAAAAACCTATATCAATGCACTCTCATCATGAACATTGTCAATTACCACAAAAACAGGACATTCATATCCATTAACTACATAATGTTGGACCATTATAAGTATTAAACCAAAATATGAAAAATCCTCATATTTTTCTTGATTTTTATATATTTCAAGAAGTTTTTAGATAAGTATTTTTAATTTGCGAAGTGATTTGGATATTTTTCATATAGGTATATCTTATATAAAACCTTTTATGTTAATTATTTTATTATATCTTCATATTAATTATGTGTTATATGACTTTTTGTAACATTTAAAAATTTTTTCACAAATATGTTAATGGAGAAACTTAATTTGAAGCTATAAGTGAGAATAGATTTTTTTTTTTGGTCAATTTGATGGTCCTAAGGTTGGATTATGTGAAATTATATATGTTGTGCATGAGGCATATAGTAGCAATAGGTACGTGAACTATGTACTTTGAATGTTTGCATATACCATTAATTACTGGCAATTAATTTTATATGTATTTTTATAGTTTGGTACTTCATTATATATGTAACAATGAATCTTGTTGTTGCGTGAATTTGAGATGTAAACTGACTTTAGATAACAAGACAAAAAAAAAAACAAATTAAAAAGATTAAAATGGAATCTCAAATTTTTGATCTACTCTAATAAATTAGATTATAACTTATTAAACAAATAAAATTTGATATGGAATAACTATATCGTCTTGATAGATTTATTTATCTCAGGTTTGGTTTTATTGACCGTGATTTGGACTAAATATCTAATGAAAGTATGGACTACTATAATGTGTTAATTAACATTCTTCATCCTCCAAAACTTTAAACATCGGTTATGTCCCACACAATAATACTCCACGCGAATAGAGAGTTGGTACTTGGCACCATTGTCATGGTTTCCAACTAATAGACCATGAACTGGACTTACCTTATTGAAAAGTTTCAAACTGCCATTACCCTGCAATGGATTGCATTTAAATTTCAAAGGTATCAAACTGTGAGGCGATAAGCGGGGGTGGCGAGTAAAGGTGTTGCTCTTCGTGTCACCAAGCTGAACACCTCAGTCATATCCAACTCACTCGGCAACATACCATCAGGAAGTTCCCAGTCAAAACTATGGACCAATGTTGCCAAGATTAGACGCACGGTGGTCATGCCCATTTGCATTCCAGGACAGCTTCTGCGACCAGATCCAAATGGAAGTAACTCAAAATCCTTTCCTCGGAAGTCTATGTTACTCCCCACAAACCTCTCTGGAAAGAACGTTTCTGCATCTGACCAGACTGTTGGATCTCTCCCAATTGCCCAAGTGTTGATGAACACGCGAGA
>JAOQMP010000208.1:33320201-33331944 GCA_027563575.1 Erythroxylum pedicellare | reverse complement strand
ATTTGCAATTTTATTATTTTTAAAAAACGAAAAATCAGCAAAAAATCCCCCCCCCCCCCAAACTTTTTACTTTCCTCCTTCACTTATTTGTTACTTCCACTTTCAATCACTTCAAACTTTACATAACTCTTGCAATTTCGGTAACACCTACCTCATTTTAACACAAAACCCACTCTTTTCACAACTTTTCTACCGTAACCCATCCATTCCCAAAGTAACATTTTGTTGGTTTTGTGTTCTTAATTTTAAGTTTAGGTCTGTGTATTCACCAAGGTTGAAATTATGCCAAGAAAGAAGAATGATTCACAATGGATAGCCTATCCCATTGCAAATTTTGCGACCACCCAACCTTCATTGAGCACCACAATGACGTCACCCACGGCTGTAGCATCAACCCCATCAGTACCTCCAATTTCGACATCAACACTAGGACCCTCAACACAAAATCAAACAAGGAAGGGTAGACAAGTGGAAAACTGTAGCCAATGGAACTTAAGAAGTGGAGGCTTCACTTTTTTCGACTTCCAAAAGACAACGAATGATTTCAACAATTCAGCCAATGCAAAATTTATCCTTGTAAGTATGTGTTTACTGATACTCTTCAAGCTTACAAGTTCATGATTCCTTTGAACAAATAATGGGACTAATTTGTTGGAATGTGTTTGCTAAAATTGACTACCATGCATATGTTAAACTAACGAGAGAATTTTATAGCACGTTCCAATTTAATTCTTATGAAGAATTTGATTTGTTTACTGAAGGAATCATAGAATTTAGACTTATGGGAAAGGCATTTGCTTTGTCTATTGTTGATTTTAACGTGGCCATGAGTTTGTTTCAGCTAATGATGTTAAAAATGAGCCATTTCTAAGTTCCTGATATGATTATCATGATAACTTTAATGCATCTGAATTGTGGACTCAATGGTCCGTAGACCTTAATCCATATAATGCTAGTGTATCTAAGAGTTTGTATTTGAAAAATCTAGTTTTCAAAATTATTCATTGATTTTAGCATACAATTTTTCAGGGCATCAGGATTTCGTAGGAACACTTTCTAAAGTTAAATTTTACTTTTTATGGTTTATAGATAGAAAAATTCCTCTTAATTTAGGTTTTAGGTTTTTGTTTTTGGTTTCTAACGCAATTTCAATCTGTGTTGAATAAAAAATCTAAACATGTGATATTAGGATCCTACATCACTTAATTGGCCATCAATTTAGATTCATTGGACCCTAAGAATACTAACATAATTGTGGCTTTTGCTATAGAATCCTTGGATATAGAATGTTTGTACAGGATGGGAATCGTGGACCTAAGTCATGGACGGATATCTTTCACTAATCAATGTCCAACTATCCCTTACAATCCATGTCTAGTTATAAGAAGTCAGGATGTAACAAATGCACTACGTAGCCACCAACCTCCCGAAGCCAATTTGGAAGATCTTCTCAGTCAATTAGAACATTGAATGTACCGAATGGAGCATAATTTGATGGCATATTGGAGCATCAAGGATTCCAATCTCCTCATCCACCAACTCCATGATTTAGGACTTTAACATTCTTTTCTTTCTTCTTTTCTCTTTTTGCTTCTTTAACCTTATGTCATAACATTGAGGACAACGTTGGTCTAGGTATGGGGGAAAGATATGGAATACATATGTGTGACTATTTGGTCTTGCCTTTCTTTAATTCTCTTTTCTTTATATTTTTTTTGTTCCTTGCATGCTTGTGTTTGTGTTGAGCCATGAAGCTTTGTCATATTAGTTTGGATAAGATTGAGTTTGTGCATGAAATTAAACTAGGTTATGTGAGTCTAAGGTGAACCATGTTGATTAATTACAATAACTGGTCTTGTACACATAGTCAAAGTTTGAAATTTGAGTTATTAGGTAATATGTGGAATTAAAGTGAACTCTTGAATTAAACTTGTGAGCGAATTTGAGTCTTAATGACATTATTTTTATGTCATTATATTTTCTTGTATTGTGTGATGCTCCTTTAATCAAGCTTGCCTTCAGAACTTGCACTAAACCAGATTGAATTTGTTTGACTATATAATTTATAGAAATAATTAAGGCCTTCTTTGTTTTAAACCCCTTAACTTAAATGACCCATCGAATCATTTTTCCTTGCAAACCCTTTTGAGCCTTTAACCTATTTATTTTTAATTAATCACCTTATATTAAAACCAAAAACCCCTTTAGCCTTACCCTATTACAAGTTGAATGAAGTATAGAGTAAGCATTTTGATTTTGGGACTTTTGTTCTGTACTGTACTCTGAGATATTTTTATAAGTACTTCTACTCATATGTTTGTTAATTTATGCTACTATTATTTTCTCTTATTTTTATTTTTTGCCCTTTTTTTAGTGTTATTCAAGTAAAAATAAAAAATAGAAAAAAGAAAAAAGAAAGAAAAGAAAGAAAAGAAAAAGAAAAAGAATAAAGCATAGTAACATTAGTTAGTAATGAGTAGTTGTAGTCCCTTGTATTCATGTATTTGTCTCATAATTTGAATTTGAATATCCCTTTTATTGGTACTCTTTAAATGCTTGTGATCAATCATTTTTCATTTTTACCTTGCCCTTGAACCCAACCCCATTATAACTTATAATAAAGTCCTTCTGATCTTCAAGCTCATGTAATTCGAATGAATGATAACTAGTAAATTTGCAAGCCTATGGTAGTGCAATCTGTTAGAGGGAGCTTTGAGGGAAACACTTTAACCTTAAACACTTGAGTGTAAAGAGAGAAATCTGTGAGAAGAATTCACCTTAGTTTCATACTTGCCTTTGAACAATAATGTCTTAATTTGTGTTTGTTTATTTGTATCGATAAAAAGTGATTATGATATATGTTGCAACCTAAGTCCTGCTGGCCCAAGTTTAGTGGATTGTGTGCGCTTAATCTTATGAAGGACAAATGGATAGAGTATAGTGGTTTGGTATATTTGCTCGAGGGCGAGCAAAGGTCTAGTATGGGGGAATTTGTTAAGTTGTCATTTTTGTGCTAAATTTGGATATAAATCTCTTTAGTGTGTTGAAATTATTATTCAAAATTAATGGACTTGTTTTTTAATTATTCTCAGATAATTTTCAGCATATGAAAGATGAAATTGGATCAAAAAGATGCAAGGAAAGTAAGGACAATTCGAATATCCAGCTAACATAATCATAATTAACTAAGCGTGGGCATATATAAGGAAAAAGATTATTGACAGAATCTAATTTGAAATCAAATTCGATCAACCTAAGATCTTTATGATTTTGGGAATCAAGTTGTTGCCTTGCTGATGGAGATCTGTGACCTGAATATGTGGGAAGTTTATCTGCTGAAGATTACGAAAGGAAGGAAGAGGGAGGACATAAAAAATTATTAAAAAGACATTCACTGTTCACGTTTCAGGGAGAGTTTTTACATTTTTGCAATAGTTTTTTCTGGTTTTTATGAATTTTCATATTTTTCTGGAAAAGACCAAGAATTGACACTTTGTAGTTTGCTATTATTTTATTGATTTTTACTTTTATTATGAGTAGCTAAAATTTTCTTCTTAGTTAAAGGGAACCACTTTATCATCTAATATGTGTGAGATTTTTAAATAAAGTTTATTTCATTTATAAATATTAAGTTTCTTTCGAATTGCTTTTCATGATTAAATTAATTGATTGATAGGGTATGCAACTAGAAATTGATTTGTTTAATTTATAGCCAGATTAGTAGGATTTGACGTTTAGTCTTGCTAATCCAAAGTTGCAATTAGGATTACCATCTTTACGTTGGAGTTTGGAAATTCTAAAAAGACGCTTAACTTGATTAAATGCATGTCGTATATGTGTTGTTTTGTTCATTGGTTTCTTAGTTCTTAAAGTTAGTAATTAATTAAACTTAAGATCGTATCTAAGTTGTTGACTAATAAAAAAGTTTAGAATACATTTTTCTATTCATTCAATCTTAAGAGAAAACATTACCCAATGAATGTTTGTTAATGGATTGAGTTTTATATCTAGGATCCTTATTAGTTTGATAACGTAAGTGACTCAAAATCAAGGTTTGTTTATTAAATTTTCAGGTCTGATTATTTTTATTAATTTTCAATTTCTGTCATTTGTAATTTCTAAAATTTACATTAATTCAAACCCCCTTAATTTGTTTTCATTTTCAACTCGTATAACATTTATTGTTAAAATTTCTTGCGGAACGATCTCAACTCTTCATTAATTAAAATTTTCATTGCTAAAGTTGGTATTAATTTAATTGCAGGTGACAGTAGTACCAGTCTCTGAAATCATTATAGCCATTTGCTCATCAAAAAGCTTTAAATCCATCAAGATAATATGTCGCATTATTCCTTAGATTCCGATAGAGAATATATAAATGAGACACAAATCTAGAAGCTTTACGAACTACACCTATCTTGAGTTCATTAGGAGAAATATACACACTTTCAAATAGAGGCATCTTATCTCATGTTTTAATTTTCTTTCAAAAGCTTCTTGTACTCTTTGATTAGTAATTAGAAAAAGGTTATAGTCAAAGGATAGAATTCTATTGACATAATTAAGTATTCACTTTTTCTTTAAGTGTCATTACTCTTGAGCTTGGAACCTATTTCTTGCTCAATACAATTTGTTTTATAACTTAAACTATTGGCCCAGTATAGTAGAACCAGCTATAAATATTAACGTAAATAGTAAAAGTGACTTCATACTATTTTGAATTGGCTTAAGTTGCTTCATTTATATCATATCATATGAAAAGAAAGAAAATTGAAGATCTTTAAAAATAAAAAAAGGATGGATGCTATTTTAAAAATTCTAGTGGCCAAAGAGGTTGCTCTAAAACATAACTATCGCATTCTCTCTAAGTTGAACTTGTGACTTGCCTTTCTGTGTCTTTGTTCTATCATGATTCTTCCATTCTGGTTGTGCAAATATTGACTAGTTTTTTTTTTTTTACTATTTTGACTATTTTTTGCTAGTGAACTTTCTCCTCTATATTTAAATTAATTAATTTGAGATAATAAATTGTTTTTAAATATTATTTATCTTTTAAACAATTGAATCTTAAACTATTGATTCAGACTAGTTAGTCAGTGAATCATAATGCATAAAAGAAATACAGTATAATTTGAAATAACTATACTTTATCAGTATATTAGTTTATCTTAATTTTTTTGATAAATAATTTATCTTAATTTTGATTCCTCAAATTTAGTACTATTAAGAAAATGACATTAAAATAAGATTTATCAATATTCGTTTTAGACATTATGAATAATGCAAATAATTTAGATTTCTAATAGAAATTATAGATTATTGTAATGTGTTAATGAATATTCATTACAATTTAAAAGCTTAACAGCTTATTATTTTTGACTAAGTTGAAATAATTATGTCTGGTTCAATTGGATTAGTCCAATAGCAATTTCAATTTTAATTTAAGAAAATTATTGACTCAAACATCGTCAATTAATAAGTTGATTAATATTCTTTTTTATAAACATATGCAAACTTTCACCTTTTCTCTCCTTTCAAATAAGATGCTCGACACTTCTCATATGGCAGGCTACAAGATCCCTCTTTTTAACCCTTAATATCTTCATCATGGCTTAACTACAGTCCAAAATCTCCTCTCCGCTTCTAATATTGAACAAGAATTGAAGCTTTACAAGGACATTTTATGCTCATGATTCTGCTTCTTGTTGCCATTTTTTTGTCTATAACAAATTAACAAAGGCCAGATTTGAGTAGATACAAGTCTATTAATTAGAGCAAATAAGTTAACGCGTGCCCTAAATAAGTGTAGGAGTTGTGTAATAATTACCATGAACGAGTTAACTTTTGGTATGTTTATTCTTGCATTTGCATGGTCTATTTGTTAACATGTATTTCAAAAAATTTGGTTGTAAGTACAATTGTAAATGTCTGTGACATATAAAATAGAAAAGATGTAATTTTATATTTATTTATGATTTTTACTACTTAAATCTTATATATTTTTAGGGATCAAAGTGTGTAGTGAAAGGCTGAGAACATAAGAAAGTTTGATCGTGATTTCATAGACTTAGATTCAAGAAATCGTACATCAAGAAACTTTCTAAATAGACAGAGAATCATGTATATTCAATTATTTTCTTTAAATTATGAAAATTTAGCAAGTCATAAACTTTAAGCTAATGGTGAGATTTAAGAAACTGAACCTTATCATTATGTCATCTGTGCAACAAATCCAATCTAACCCAAGATATAACACTACATTTTAGGTTAATGATTAGCTTGGTAAAACTAAGTTGGATTAGTAACTATGCGGACCTTGGATTAAGAAATATAAATAATTCTCGTCTACCTCTTTATTTTCTTGAAAATAGAATTTTCTTATAGTTTACTCTTATTTTTTTTATCAAAAATAACTAAGGAATCTTGAAAAACATTTTAATTAAGATGGTAATTAAAGCAAATTCATTATTATATAATATTTTTGTCTAAAGATGTAGCTTATAACTCACCAGAAATTATTTAAAAAGGGTTCTTTTTTTAGATTTACAATGTTTTTAAAGCATTCTTTTAAATTTAGAGGCAGTTCAGTAGGAAAAAAAATTATGCTTGTATTTTTTCCAAAATGAAAGTCGATAAGTAATATAACTTTAACATGTCTTCAAAATTTTGAAATCTGGAATGCAACTATAACAAAAATGAACCAATTCCAATTTTATGTAATTTCTTAAATGAATATAGCCAAGAACTTGAGTTATACTAGACAGACAATTATTGGATGACCAATTATAAATTGTATTAGGCAATGTATATAAGACCAGTATTGGTTAAACATTGGCTGTGTTCAACACAATCAAACTTCAATCTAAAGATATGGTGCCATTGCCAAGGTCATCCTCTAATGGACCATGAAATGGAATTACCTAGTTTCAAATTGCGGATTGCACTGCAATGATTTGCATTTCAAGGTTCAAGACATCAAATGGTGAGGCGATAAGTGGGAATGGCGAGTAAAGGTGTTGCTCTAGGTGTTACCAAGCTGAACACCTCAGTCATATCCAACTCACTTGGCAACTTACCGTCAGGAAGTTCCCAGTCGAAGCTATGCACCAATCTCGCCAGGATTAGACGCACGGTGATCATGCCCATTTGCATTCCAGGACAGCTTCTGCGACCAGAACCAAATGGAAGTAACTCAAAGTCCTGTCCTCTGAGGTCTATGTTACTCCCAACAAACCTCTCAGGAATGAAAGTTTCTGCATCTGACCAGACGGTTGGATGTCTCCCAATGGCCCAAATGTTGATGAACACGCGAGAGTTTTTGGGTATGTGAAAGCCTTCGATGGTGATATCTTCAGTTGGCATGTGAGGAATCAACAATGGTCCAATTGGGTGGAGCCTGAAAGTTTCTTTGATAACCATGTCTAAGTAGTTCAAACCTTCGAGGTCTGATTCTTCTACCATTCTGTTCAGGGTTACCTTTTCGTCCAATTCCTTTCGAAGTTTCTTCATTATTTGAGGGTTCTTCACGAGCTCTGATAGTGCCTACTCAACTACTGTCGTTGAAGTATCCATTGAAGCTACAAGCATGTCCTGCAATGAAATCCTAATGAGGAAACCATAATAAGATGGATCAAAGTCCGAACAAGGACGCTATCTCAAGAAATGAAAAATAGGAAGTCTTGGAATCACCGAAGACACTTTAAGAGTATGAACTAGTTAGTCTCCTCAAGTATTATATGGTTATGCGTTAATGGATTAAAATAATGAAAGAGAAGTAATGTAAGTTTGCTAATTAAAAACGAGCTAATCACAAATTAAACTTTTTGAAGTGACTAACTCACCTTAGGTAGTGTGTATAAAAAATAAACTTATTATTGTTAAATCAAAATGAGACATTAAGGTAAATATGACTTAACTATATAAAATATTAGTTCCTAACTAGTACTTTAAAATATAAAAACTGAAATTCTGAACAGTTAAATACTTAAAAAGAGAATTTTTAATGTTGCTTACAGAAACTGCTCACAGTTCATCGCGACATTAGCGTGAGTATCAATTTCGAAACTATAAAAGCAAAAACTTCAATTTAATAGACACCGAGGAATCCTCTTGAAGTGTGCATATAGACTCTTTAAACATTTTTCCTTAATAGGAAAACAACCAAATATGGGTTAACCTCTATTGTTATAAAGATGTAGTTAATATGTATAATTTTGCAATCAAGTAGAAGTTAATTGTGAAATTTTAATCTATGTATAATAGTAAACATAAATCATTATAATATTTATACTCGTCGATAATAAGATCATAAGTAGTGGGTGATTTTTTTCTAAATATCCAACTCGATTTTATTACGAGAAGAAGAAAAGAGATTCTAAATTGTAAATTATTCATTAAGGGGACGTCAAGAATTTAAAGAAGTGATATTATGAGATCTAAAGTGAATATCACAATTTCACATTAAAAGTGAGAGGAGAGGTGAAAAATTTTAGAAGTACATAAAAATTATTAATTAATTTTCTAATAAATTAGTTTTAGAATTATAGTTTTTAACCCTTTTTAATTTAATTTTATATAAAAAAGAAGAATATAAATTATGGATTAAACATAATAAGGACATTAAAATTTAAAGATAGAGAGAATAGGAGTTCTAGTGATTATTATAATTTTGTATCAAAAATAAGAGAAGAGATGAAAATTTTTGTAGGTCAATTTTTTTTTAACGTACAATTATATAAACCAAAAATAAAAGTGATGTTATAATTTTCTTCATTCTCTCAATTTCAAAGCAGCGGAATTAATGAGGGATCAAGCGATGTCTGAGAATGAGTGATAAAGGCGACAGATCATCCAGAACTTCAGAGATTTAAGATAGTGACTCACCTCTCTATGGCTTCACCCCACCCCCACCCCCAACCCCGATCCCCTCTGTCTTCTCATCCTACCCTGCACCGCAGCCATACCTCAAACCTACAATCAAAATCCCAAACCAAACCCTAATTTAAGATCAGAACACCGACCCAAACCTCGCAACATCCTCGCCTAAAAAACCCCTCCCAAAATCCCCCTCTAAACCAGCTCAGCCCGAACCAAAATCCCTAGGAGATGAAGAGATAAGAGCATCACACACGAAATTGAAACTCGATGTTGTAAACCCTGATGCAAATGGGTATACTAGATCGTGGAAATCTGTGGTTGCAAATGGGCCAGAGACTTTGCAAACACAACTTTAACTTACTACCCACCGGAGACGAAGGAGAATCAAATCTTCATTATACCCCCTCCAGGGCTAGTGAAGCAAGGAGCTGCAAACTTTAAGTTAACACTGATTGGATTCTTTATAGGTAAGAGACTTGCTTTCCCAGTTGTTCAATGTTCTTTGAATAAATCCTGGTCTGAGTTTGAATGGAAGGAAATTTTGATCACCAACTCCAATAACTTTCTATTTAAGTTTGAATCTGAATTAGGAGTAATGTTTGTTTTGTAAAAGGGCCCTTGGTACATCCATGGTAAACCCTTATTTCTAAAGAAATGGAGTTTGAATGGGGGAGAACAGGAGGTAGTGAGGAGAGCTCCAGTGTGGGCAAAATTTTTTAATATCCCTATTAAGTACTGGACCATCGAATGGCTAGGTTAAATTGCGAGTGCGGTTGGACACCCACTCCTAATGGATTCACCAACTGCTAGGATGGCATAGATTCTTTATGGTAAGATGTGTGTTGAAATGGAATTACAAAATAGTTGGCCTACCTTATTCCAACTAGCTACGTATAATGAGGATGGGGAGAGACCTTTAAAGAGGTAAGAATAGAGTATGAATGGAGGCCTAAACTAAGTACATAGAAAAAAGAATGGGAACCGACAGGGAGTGTATTTAAAACTGGAAAATACCATAAGTTGGGTAAAGGTAAAGAGGTGCAAACAGTTAACTAAGAACAACAAGGAGTGGAGTTACAATCCACAGGCAAATCCACCCATAAGGAAAAGGAGACCTCTGATCTTGAAGCACACTGCAAAGGATTAGGACCACTACTGATGGAACACATAGTGGAGAAGAACCAATTAATGGAACAATTCACTACTATTGCTAGAAGTCCCACTACACATTGTAAGGCAAAGTTAGACCAAGAAGTTCCAAATGGAAACCTTGAGGATCTGCAGGCCCCTGCTATAAGTCAAGTAGGTACAAACCCTTCCTCTCTTAACTCTGAATTGATTCCTATTAGTCCTGGTACTGTAGGGCGAAGAGGGGGAATTTACTTTTAAAAAGGTAGGAAGCCTAGGAGAAAGCAAAAGTAGGTGTTGCATCTAGGTATGGAATAATGGATTTAGTCTTTTGGAATGTTAGGGGGCTTAATAACCCTAAAAAGTAATTAGCTATGCATGCTTGGCTTAAGAGACTGTCTATGGATTTTGTGTGTTTGCTAGAATCTAGAATTAGATCTTCCTTTTATTTAAATAATGTTTGCTCCTCCCTGCTCCCCATGTGGCTATTTTATAGCAATTTAGAATGTGCCTCTAATGCCAGAATAGTGTTAGCATATAATCCGAATAGCTATCTTTGTGAAATCTTGAGTTCTACTGATCAATTAGTGCATTTAGAGTTGACTCCGAGGAACAGTGCCCTTCCTTTCCTAGTGATTTGTGTATATGGGTCCAATAACCTAAATAATAGGAAGTCCCTTTGGAATGACCTGTCGAATCTTAGACTCTCCATATCCACCATGCCTTGGATAATTGCGGGTGACTTTAATGTTATTCTATACCCATACGAGGCATATCCTATTATTCACTCAACTCTCCAAAGTATGAGTGACTTTAGGCAATAGGTTGATAGTAATGCAATGTATGATCTCAACTCCAGTGGTCCTTGTTTCACTTGGACCAATAAACAAAGTGGAGATTGTTATATTGCTAGGAAATTAGACAAGACTCTCATTAATTCGGCTTGGAGCTCAAATTTCCTTAGAGCTTATAGTTTCATTCATTATCCGAACATTTCAGATCATTCTCCAATAGAGGTCAAATTTGGCTGCTCCATACAGAGAAGATCCTTTTAGGTTCTCCAACTTCCTTTCCACTCAGCCAAATCTTCTTCAACTAGTAGAGGAAGCTTGGTCCTCTCAAATTCAAGGGCCTCCTATGTTTTGTGTAGTGTCCAAACTAAAGATCGTTAAAACAGCTCTTAAAGCTCTTAATTCAGGACAAATAGGAGATGTTAATGATAGAGTCAAGAATTGCCAAGAAATTCTTAATGCCATTCAAGATCAATTGAGGCATTTGCCTAAGTCGAATGTGTTACTTGCTAAAGAATCAGAGGCCATCAATGACCTAATTAAAGCCTTAGATGATCAAGAGTCTTTCTTTAAACAAACATCCAGGATTAAGTGGTTAAAAGAAGGGGATAGGAACACCAGGTTTTTCCATAACTCACTCATAGCCTATAGAAATTGAAACACTATCAATTCTCTAGAAGTGGGTAATAGGAGAAGGATAGTAGGCCATGAAGAGATAAAAGATCAGTTTGTTGAATCCTTTCAAAGTTCTATTGGTAGTCGAAAATCCCTTCATTCTTCAAAGGACTTTGTGGACTAGCTTTTTACTCAAGCCTTACCTGAAAACCTTTCTAACTCCCTTATAGCTGAAGTTTTTACTTAATAGATTAGAGAGGTGTTCAACTCTTTCAATCCTAATAAGGCTCCTAGCCCAGATGGGTTTAATGGATTTTTCTTTGAATAAGCTT
>JAOQMP010000208.1:33242028-33254763 GCA_027563575.1 Erythroxylum pedicellare | reverse complement strand
TTTGTGGAGGAGATTGATCATCATCTTGTTGTGCTTGTATATCCATGTCAGCATCATCCTCATCATCAAAGAACATACCTTGAGTATTCCTTTCTTCTCTACTCCACTTTCAATAATTAGCTTCATCGAACTCAACATCTCTCGATACGATTATAACACTGCAGTTGAGATTTATCCCTTCTTTGTTGAAATCTGCCTCGACCTCTATCTCATAACTTCTTCCACGATCATATGTCAAATTTCCTTCATTTGTATTTTCTCTTTCAAAAAATTGTCTACTACGACCTCGTCCACCTCGGTTGTTTCATTGACCACGTCCCGTTTGGTAGCCACCTTGACTTCCTCTATCCTGTCTTTGGCTACTGGTTGCTTGATTTTCATGAACTGATAGTTTGCTTTGTAAGACTTTCTCCGAGTTTCCAGTATTATCATTCCGATTCATTTTTTGCTCATGTGCTTGGAGAGAACGAACGAGTTCATCGATTGAAAGTTTTGACAAATCTTTCGATTCTTTGATTTCAGCGACGATATAATCAAATTTGCATGTCAACGAACGTAAAAGTTTTTTCCATTACTCGAACATCGTCTAGAGTTTCGCCATATTTTTCATCTCATTAGCCACGTTTTCAAATGAGTGACGTAATCACCAATATTATCTGAGTTTTGCATTTTCAGCATCTCGAACTCAGCTCTGAGTGATTGAAGACGTACCTTTTTAGCTTTTTTGACTCCTTGGAAAGATTTCTGCAGAATCTCCCATGCTTCCTTTGAAGTCATTGCATCTGACATTTTCTCAAATGTGGATTTGTCAACACCTTGAAAGATAAAGAACAATGGCCTCTTGTCTTTTTTTCGATTTTCTTTCAACTTCCTTTTCTCGGCATCTGATAAGGCCTCTTCTGCAGCTGCATCTATGGGCTCAGTATATCTATCATCGACAATATCCCATAAATCATAAAAACCAAGCATCACCCTCATCTGGATGCTCCAATTCCCATAATTTGTCTTTGTTAATTTCGAAACTTGAGGCTGGATCAAGCTGGCCATTGCTTCACCAATTCACGAACAAATGAACCATTGCTCTGATACCACTTGTTGGAAGCTTCGATGGGCTCCAAATAAAAAAACTTTCACGAAATATGTATTTGAATTGATAACAAAGTTTATGAGTACAAGAGGCACACAAGATACAAATATTTTTCTCTAAGTGCTACTGCATTTTTTCTCTCAATATTTCTTTCTCACAAAGAGCTACAGCTCTCAAGGAACTTCTTTTTAAATACTCTCTATTTTTTCTCATACATATAAATGATTACAAGAACACACATATATAGACATGCTAAATGATTTCAAATACAATTTGGCTACTTCTTTGACACATCAATTAACTTATCCTTATCCACAAGACTTCAAATACAATTTGGCCACTTCTTTGACATATCAATTAACTCATCCTTATTCACAAGACTTCAAATACAATTTGGCCACTTCTTTGACACATCAATTAACTCATTCTTATCCACAAGTTTCTTCCACAAGCTTCTAAAATCATCCATAAATTTTCACATCATTACTAGATATTTTTCTCCAACCCAAACCTTACCTTTTGTTATAATTATATAATTATCTATCATGAAGGAAGGTTTGTATTTTCTAACACTCCCCCTCAAACTTGACTTCTCATGCCAGGCATTTCTCTTAGTCTACGGAATACTTCGTTATTCAATGGCTTTGTAAAAATATCTGCTAGTTGCTCTTCTGTTTTGCAATATGTCAATTCCACAATTTTGTTCTTTCCTTGCTCCCTGATAAAGTGATATTTGATATGTTTGCTTCAACTGTGTGACACTTAATTTTTTCAAGTAATATAGCAGACTTGTTGTCAACATATATTGTCATCGGACCTTTTTGTTCATGATTCAGTTTCACATGTTGAAAGAGCAACAGTTTGTTGCTTCTTTGATGACCAAGAAAATACAACTGGTCCAATATGAAAAGCATACTCAGAAGTACTTTTTTTATTATCTAAGTCTCCACCAAAATCACTATCAGAATAACCAATTAATTTTAAATTTTGAGCATGCATATAAAATAAGCCTTGATTGATTGTACCTTTAATATATTTCAAAATTCTTTTTGTTGCATCAAAGTGATCTTGCTTTGGCTGTATCTGCTGACTATTCCAATTGCGTACATGATGTCTGGTCTTGTATAAGTTAAATACCTTAAACTTCCAACCAAACTTTTGAACGTCGGATCTACAGATTTTCTATCTGAATCAATTCTTAATTTTATGCTTGCATCAGCTGGCGTGGCTATTGGCTTGCAATCTTTCATTCTGAATTTTTCTTCTGGAAGATCTGAGTGCTTGGAATATAGGAATTGATGAATACTTTGAAACAACGGGTTTGTAAAAAGTCCATATGAACATGCACTCTACACGAAGAAAAATCAATATGGAGATGTCATGATCGTGTGCTTATATGTGGATGACATAATCTTCACTGGAAACAATCCAGGAATGTTTAATGAGTTCAAGAAAGCCGTGACTAGAGAATTTGAGATGACAGATATTGGTGAAATATCCTACTTTCTTGGAGTTGAAGTGAAGCAGACTAAAGAAGGAGTTTTTATTTCTCACAGAAAGTATGTAGAAGAAATCTTACAAAGATTCAAAATGAAAGATTGCAAGCCAATAGCCACGCTAGCTGATGGAAACACAAAATTGAGAATTGATTCAGACAAACAATCTGTAGATTTGACGTTGTTCAAAAGTTTGGTTGGAAGTTTAAGCTATTTAACTTATACGAGACCAAACATCATGTATCCAGTCAGACTAGTCAGTAAATATATGGAGAAGCCAAAGCAAGATCACTTTGATGCAGCAAAAAGAATTTTGAGATATATTAAAGGTACGATCGATGAAGACTTATTTTATATGTATGTTCAAAATTCAAAGTTAATTGGTTATTCTGATAGTGATTTTGGTGGTGACTTGGATCATAGAAAAAACACTTCTAGGTATGCTTTTCATATTAGGTCAGCTATATTTTCTTTGTCATTAAAGAAGTAACAGACTGTTGCTCTTTCAACATGTGAAGCTGAATATTTGGCAGCAACAGCATGCTCATGTCGAGCAATGTGGTTGAGGTATATTCTAAATGAGTTAGACCATGAATAAAAAAGTCCGACGACAATATATGTTGACAACAATTCTGCTATATTACTTGGAAAGAATCCAGTGTCACACGGTCGAAGCAAATATATCGTAGATTACTTTATCAGGGAGCAAGTAAAGAACAAAGTTGTGGAATTGGCATATTGCAAAACAGATGAGTAATTAGCAGATATTTTTACAAAGCCATTGAATAACGAAGTGTTCCGCAGGCTAAGAGAAATGCTTGGCATGAGAAGTGAAGTTTGAGGGGGAGTGTTAGAAAATACAAACCCTCCTTCATTATGGATAATTATATCATTATGACAAAAGATAAGATTTGGGTGGGAGAAAAATATCTAGTGATGATGTGAAAATTTACGGATGAATTTAGAAACTTTTGGATAAGGATGAGTTAATTGATGTGTCAAAGAAGTGGACAAATTGTATTTGAAGTCTTGTGGATAAGGATGAGTTAATTGATGTGTCAAAGAAGTAGTCAAATTGTATTTGAAGTCTTGTGGATAAGGATGAGTTAATTAATGTATCAAAGAAGTAGCCAAATTGTATTTGAAGTCGTTTAGCATGTCTATATATATGTGTTCTTGTAATCATTTATATGTATGAGAAAACTAGAGAGCATTTGAAAAAGAAGTGTTTTGAAAGTTGTAGCTCTTTCTGAGAGAAATATTGAGAGAAAAAGTGTAGTAGCATTTAGAGAGAAATGTTTGTATCTTGTGCGTGTCTCCTGTACTTATAAACTTTATTATTAATTCAAATACATATTTTGTGAAAGTTCTTTTATTTGGAGTCCATCGAAGCTTCCAACAGGTAAAGGGTTGGGAAAAGGTTGAGATGGCAAAGGTGGTGTCTATAGCGGTCCAAAATTTATCACTCTATGAAAATGGGCTAGTGAGAGTGATGGGCCAAGGCTAGCAGTTCGTTATGCTTATCAAAGGAGAAAAGATAGGGGTTTCCCAAGAGCCGGATCCATTATGGGAGCCTAGAAGGAATCTTCTACTAGAAGAATAAAGGCAGCATGTGTGATGATTGCATTGCTGATTTACGTAGGGAAATGTCTGCTGGTTTATTGTGTGATAGGCCAACGTGGCAAGTTTGTTACAAAAGTTGTTTCTTGTTTGTTAATCAACAGTAGTATAAAAATGAGAGGAGTAGTGAGACAAAGGTAGAAAAAAATTGATATGTTATTGATGACTGAGAGTAAGGTAGGCTCTTGAAAACCTACTGGTGTCATTTACATTTTAATACAAAACGTTCTTTACTCATTGCTATTCGCTTTTGCATTTCCAGATTGCTTTGATCCTATCAATTTTGGTATCAGAGCAACGATTCCCTTGTGTGTAATTCCCACGTTAATCATGGATTCGGTGTATCCAAAAACTCGAATGGAAACCCGTGTTGAACAGCTTGAAGATGATGTTAAAGGCATTAATGCCAACCTGACCGTCTTGATCACCCAACTCCAGGAAACACAAACCAATGTCCAACTGATACTCCAAAACCAAACCAATCAGAACAGTCCCTCCATCCACTTGGGAGAATGCATTTTGAAACACCAACTGCAACCTTGGGTGACAAAACCAACACCACCCAAAATGAACACCTCAACCCCAAATTACCTGATACACTACCATTTACTCAATCTTCGGCAGCAAAGAAAAGATTCTGTAAAGGGACAAATACCCCAGGAAATTGGAGCTCCCTATTTTTGATGGGGAAGATGCGGATTCTTGGATTTTTTGAGCCGAGCATTATTTCGCCATTAACCGCCTAATTGAAGCTGAAAAACTGGAGGCTGTTGGTGTGTGTTTTGAATGGGAGGCTTAGGCTGGGTTGGTTTTTGAGGAACGTAATAGATATTTCTCTACTTGGGTTTTTTTGCGGTTAGATAGACGGGCACCATGGCAGAGTATCGATCCCAATTTGAATATCTGGCGGCTTCGGTGAGTGCTTTCGAAGAAGAAAGTATGGCAACTATTTTTATGAATGGATTGCAAGAGAAGATTAAGGCTAAGTTGCTGGTTTTGAATCCCTGTTCATTGAAAGATATCATCGATACAGCCAGTCGGATTGAACGGAAGAACCAGATATTGGGGGTAACGGAGGTAACACCACTCCAACACAAGCATGACTCCAAAACCATTACTTGGACTAAGCCTTATAACCCACTGACCCAAAAGCCCTTTCCATGTGCCAACCCAAAACCAGCTACACCAACCCAAATACAATACAAGACAGTAACCACCGATTCACCAAAATAACTATCCCTCATTGCTCCACCAAAATTTCGGAAGTTGACTCTAGCAGAGGCTGAATCAAAATGATCTCAAGGGTTGTGTTTCCGATGTGACAAGAAATGGCATTTTGGCCATAGGTGTCCTCAAAGAGAGTTAAATGTCTTGCTAGTGAGTGAAGAAGAAGAGAGGGATGAGATTGTAGAAGGAATAGAAGACTCAGTTGACGAAGTTTTGAAAAATGTGGAGTTGTCTCTTAACTCTGTAGTGGGATTATTGGAGCCACGTACGTTGAAATTGAAGGGAGTAGTGCATGGAAAAGAAGTCGTGGTGCTTATTCACTGTGGAGCAACACATAACTTTATTTCAACTGGGGTAGTAGAGACTTTGTAGATTCCTATTCAGGAGACTTCACCCTATGGGGTAGTGATCGGTTCTGGCAAGCAATTGAAGGGGATGGGCATGTGTAAGGGAGTGATCCTTAAGCTGCAGGAGCTTACCATTGTCGAGGATTTTTTGCTGTTACCTTTGGGAAGCACAGACGTTATACTGGGATTGAAGTGGTTGGCAACATTGGGAGAGATGCAGAATAACTAGAAAAGGTTGACAATGTCGTTTGAAGTTGGAGGAATGAAAGTACAACTTAAAGGGGATCTTAGCTTGACGAAGGCAATGATTTCTTTGAAGACCATGATGAAGGAATTACAACGGGAAAAATCAGGGGTAATGATTGAATTAATGAGTGTAGTAGTACAAACTCAGGAAATCCAGGGACAAGAAGAACCATTAGGTCAGTAGTTGTTGAAGGAATATTCTGATGTCCTTGATATGCCGGAAGGGTTGCCACCGGAGCGTGGGAATGAGCACGCCATTGTGTTGAAGGAGGGCTCCACGCTGATTAATGTGTGACCATATATATATCTGCATATTCAGAAGGAGGAGATAGAGCGACTAGTAGCTGAAATGCTTGAGGCTGGGTTGATCCGACCTAGTGTTAGTCCTTTTGCAAGTCTGGTGCTGCTGGTGCGAAAGAAGGATGGTAGCTGGAGGTTCTGCATGGACTATCACGCGCTGAATCATGCCACAATTCCAAATTGTTTTCCAATACCCAACATCGATGAGCTTAAGGGCGTGAGAATTTTCTCCAAACTCGACCTCAAGTCGGGCTACCACCAGTTCGCGTCAAGCCAGAGGATGTGCACACGAAGGGCATTACGAATTCATGGTGATGCCGTTCAGTTTGACGAACACACCGGCTACTTTTCAAACTCTTATGAATAGTATTTTTAAAATTATGCTGAGGCGATTTGTGTTGGTGTTTTTTGATGACATTCTTATCTACAGCTCATCTTGGGAGGACCATGAAAGGCACCTTCACGAAGTGTTGCAAGTGTTGCGTGAACACAAGCTGTTTGCTAATACGAAGAAGTGCTGTTTCTTTTAGCCAGAGATTGAATAGCTTGGCCATATTATCTTAGAGCATGGAGTTTCGACGGACCAAAGCAAGGTGAAAGTAATGGATGACTGGCCTATGCCGAAGATTCCCAAAGAATTGTAGGGGTTTCTGGGGCTGACCGGTTATTATAGGAGGTTTGTGAGGCACTACGGGAAATTGGCAGCACCTCTCACACAGTTGCTCAAGAAAGATTCTTTTGAATAGAGTGTAGCAGCGGCGGATGCTGTGAATGCATTGAAGCAGGCTATGAAGTCAGTACTAATTTTGGCCTTACTAGATTTTTCGGAGGATTTTGTGTTGGAGAAGAATGCTTCGGGAATTGGGTTAGGCGCGGTGTTATCCCAGAAAGGGAGGCCATTAGCATTCTTCAGTCACGCTCTACAGGGACGAGCTAGGTATAAATCTGTGTGAGCGCGAGTTGATGGCCATCGTTCTAGCAATACAAAAGTGGCACCATTATTTACTCGGAAGACACTTTATTGTGAGAACATATCAAAAATCCTTGCGATTCTTGTTGGAGCAGCGGATGGTGGCGACAGAGTACCAGAGGTGGTTAACCAAAATTATGAGTTTCGACTTTGAGGTTCAATACTGACCAGCATCGCTTATGCTCCGGAGTTATTGGCTATATCGGTTCCCAAAGTATTGGATTTGGAGGTTTTACGGCAAGAGGTGGAGAAGGATTCGGAATTAATGGCCATTAAAAATGATCTTGCAGTGAATTCCATATCTCGTCCAGGGTGGTCCTTAATGGGAGATTTTTTGTATTATCACGATAAGCTTCATACCTCGCCACTCTTCCCTCCTCTCCACATTACTGCATGAGTTTCATGGCATCCCGATTGCAGGACATGGCGTAGAAACTTGCAGGACATGGCGGGTTTCTACGGACTTACAAGCGTATCTCTAGTGAGTTATATTGGGAGGGCATGCGTAACACTATTAAAAAGTTTGTCGAAGAGTGCTCCATTTGCCAACGTCACAAATATCAAACTCTGTCTCCAGCTAGACTCTTGCAGCCATTGCCCATTCCGCAGGCTATATGGGACAACATCGGTATGGATTTCATCGACAGACTACCGAAGTCTCTTGGTTTTGATTCCATTATGGTGGTTGTGGACCGTTTCAGTAAGTATGCTCATTTTATACTTCTTAAACATCTATGTACAGCAAAGTTGGTGGTGGATGAGTTTGTTAAGACATGTGGTCAAGCCCCATGGATTTCCAAGGAGTATTGTCTCGGACCGAGACAGGATATTTTTGAGTCATTTCTGGACTGAGTTGTTCTGACTTCAACACACTTCCCATAAGCACCGCACTGCGTATCATCTGCAAACGGATGGGCAAAGCAAAGTCGTTAATTCCTGTCTCGAAATGTATCTGTGTTGCTTCGAGAGCCAACAGCCGCGTCAGTGGGCAAAATGGATATCTTGGGTTGAGTACTCTTATAACAGGTCCTATCGTACTGCTTCTAAGCTCACTCCTTTCAAGATTGTTTATGGACGAGACCCTCCTCCCTTGATTTGGTATGCTTATAATGCTACAGCTAATTCTACTCTTGAAGATCAGTTGTTGGGCCGTGATTTGATGCTGGCAGAACTGAAAGAGCAGTTGGCTCATGCGCAAAACAGAATGAAGCAAGTTGCAGACAAGCATCGCCGCGATTTGCAGTTTGAGGTGGGCGACCTGGTTTATCTTAAGCTCCGCCCCTATCGCCAAAGTTCCTTGGCCACTCACCCCAATGAGAAGCTGGCACCCTGTTATTTTGGCCCATTTCCTATCCTTCAGCGTGTCGGTGCTGTGGCATGCAAACTTCAACTACCTGAGGATGCTGCTATTCATCCGGTATTCCACATCTCCCAACTAAAAAAGGCCTTGGCGTCTGCTGTTCAGGTCCAACCACTTCCTCCCATTTTAAATGCTGATATGAATTGGGTTGTTGAACCAGAGGAAGTTCTGGATACTAGAGGTTCGGGTACTGGTTTAGAGCTGTTGGTTAAGTGGAAAACTCTTCCTCCATTTGAAGCTACTTGGGAACCTTGGCAATTGATCAAAGACATTTTTCCAAACTTCCACCTTGAGGATAAGGTGATTCTTGAAGGGCGGGGTATTGATGGGCCAAGACCAGCAATTCGTTATGCTGATCAAAGGAGAAAGGATAGGGGTTTTTCAAGAGCCGGATCCATTATGGGAGCCTAGAAGGAATCTGCTACTGGAAGAATAAAGGCAACAAGTGTGATGATTTACATAGGGGAATGTCTGTTGGTTTGTTACGTGTGATAGGCCAACGTGGTAAGTTTGTTACAAAAGTTGTTTCTTGTTTGTTAACCAATAGTAGTATATAAACCAGAGGCAGTAGTGAGAAAAGGGGAGGAAAAAAAATGATATGCATTATTGACTGAGAGTGAGGTAGGCTCTTGAAAACCTGCTAGAGTCATTTACATTTCAATACAAAAACATTCTCTACTCTTTACTACTCGTTTGTTTACATTTCCAGCTGATTCTATCAATTTATGAGTGATATACAAGAGCATTAAACTTTCCAAGGCAAATATTCCCGATTCACTTTGTCACATTCTTCATAGAAATGGCAATGTCTATCTTTTTTCATTAAGAAAATTATCATTACAGTTTAGTTATTATAGCATTATTGTATTCACATTATTAGCATCTCGATAGAGACGTCTTAAGATCAGGTTTGCCGCTAGTTGAGATCACTATCAAGTTCCACCCACTTTGAAATTACTAATTAACAATCTAATCACTAATTCCTTGTAATTGAGCCAGCTGAAAACATGTTTGCATATAACAGGCTGAGTTTCCAGGGCAAAAACGTCAGCTGTTAGGTTCCAGTGCACAAATGTCAGCTTTTATGTTGTGAAAGTGTCCATTGAAGCTGAACGCTTGTCTGCTAAGGAATTCAGATGAGAATTTGAAATTAAAGGGTTTACTATTCACAATGCTAATGATATTAACGCATCTATTAAAAGTTTTAGTCGGTAACTAAACTTTAAATTCAGGGATTTTGACTGAGGTGCTGACGTTCAGCCCGACTGGACAGCCCAAGGCTGAGGCACTCTCCCTCGATGGAGGGCCTCTCATGGGCTCCTATCGTTAGTATTGACGATGGTGAGCCGCGTACTCAAGTTGTGTAGGAGTTATCTACTCTCTCGTGTAAAGTCGCACGAAGAACTAAACTTAGAGATGGTGTTGGTATTGGCATATCTAGAGTATCTAAGTCCCATGGTTCTTCTCCGAGTGCATGGAACAAAAAACTTCAATTTCAGCAACACAGCTTACAAATGAAGCATTACCCTGATGTCTCGTTTGTCCCCACTTGAACTCCTATAAGCGGAGGAAATTAAGAGCGTGGTTGAATGCATATGTGGGATCACTCTAGAGCAAATATCCTGCATTTCCAATTATTAAAGCATGGGCTAGTGCACGGTGAAGTAAGCAAGGTTCGAAGAAAACTCTACTCACTGACGGTGGCACGATTATTTTCAAATTTACTTCTAATGATAATTTGAATTAAATAATTGGAATATGCCATACAACTCACGTTCTTCTATAAGTGGAAGTCAAAGATTGCATTAATAGGAAGTGTGTTGAAGTTTTTTCAATTTAGGTACATTTCTACTATCTACCACTTGAATTGTGGACGAGTTAAGTTTTCTTGCTAATTCTTTGGGTAAACTATTGAGTATGGATGCATGGACATCACATCTATATAGGATAGGATGGGCAAAAATATGCATAGAAGTGAGTTGAAATACATATATAAATATTTTGAGTCTTAGAGACAATTTTACTAGGGAAAGACATAAATATTTTCTCTAAAAATAAACGTACATAAGTGATATAACTTCAACATTGTCTACAAATTTATATGTAATTGTATACGAAGCCATTGTGGGTCCGCATTGGCTATGTCACACATAATAATACTCCAAGATAACAGAGACTTGGCACCATTGTCATGGTCACCCACTAATAGATCATGCAATGGAATTACCTTATTGAAAAGTTTCAAACTGCGATTACACTGCTATGGATTGCATTTCAAGTTTCAAAGGTATCAAACTGTGAGGCGGTAAGCGGGGATGGCGAGTAAAGGCGTTGTTCTTCGTGTCACAATCCTGAACACCTCAGTCATATCCAATTCACTCGGCAACATACCATCAGGAAGTTCCCAATCAAAACTATGGACCAATCTTGCCAGGATTAGACGCACGGTGGTCATGCCCATTTGCATTCCAGGACAGCTTCTGCGACCAGAACCAAATGGAAGTAATTCAAAGTCCTGTCCTCGGAAGTCTATGTTACTCCCCACAAACCTCTCTGGAAAAAACGTTTCTGCATCTGACCAGACTGTTGGATCTCTCCCAATTGCCCAAGTGTTGATGAACATGCGAGAGTTTTTGGGTATGTGAAAGCCTTCGATGGTGATATCTTCAGTTGACATGTGAGGAACCAACAATGGTACAACTGGGTGGAGCCTGAAAGTTTCTTTGATAACCATGTCTAAGAAGTTCAAGCCTTCCAGGTCTGATTCTTCTACTATTCTGTTCGGGGTTACCTTTTCGTCCAATTCTTTTCGAAGTTTCTTCATTATTTGAGGGTTCTTCATGAGCTCTGACAGTGCCCACTCAACTACTGTCGTTGAAGTGTCCACTGAAGCTTCAAACATGTCCTGCAGTGAAATCCCAACGAGGAAAGCATAATTAGATGGATCAAAGTCCGAGTCAGGATGCTATGTCAAGAAACGAAAAGTAGAAAGTCTTGAATCTCTAAAGACACTTTAAGAGTATGTTAATCTCTCTTAGTTAGTATATTGTTATGCACCAATGGATTTAAAAGAATGAAAAAGAAGCAATCTAATTTTTGGTAATTGACAACAAGCTAATCAACGTTAGACATTAAAGTAGATATAACCCAAATTATATGAAATACTATTTGCTAATAGGTACTTTTAAAACAATAATACTATAAAATATAAATATAAAAATTTAAGTTATAAACAACTACACTAAAAAAAAACCCTGACTTCTATCAATATTATTATATTAATTCGAATTATTTAAAAAAATAGTTTGTTTATGTTAGGTTCTTTGTTAATATTGCTGATATTCATATTTATATTAAGGTCTTTGTTAATATTACTGATATGACATAAATTAAAATTTTCTTTTTAACCATACGGCTGCCACGTAAGACAGGGGTGCCATGTAAAATATTTGTCTTTCAATAAAAAAATGTAAAATATTGGAAAACTAACAGGCTTCCTTCTCCTACCATACTCATTGTTAAAATAATTGCTGGAATGGAATCAACATCACTCCATTATATAGGCCTTTGCTTTGTGCAACAAGTAAAATCTGATTGTCATCATTATGTTTCAATCATAGTAGACTGCTATTTCAATTTTGCTCAGAAGATTATGGATCAACTGACATTCGACAAGCCAATGGTTGACAGTAAAGGTCAGATGAATCACTCAATGGCTACCTATATATTGCAAGAAATTAATTGATGGTACATCCGTAAATCTCAATCAAAGGAGTGGACAAGATCAACGTACCATCATTACGGCTTTAATGTTGTCCCGAGAAATACTGTACTCATGTTCTTGGGATCCTACGAAACCCAACAAGATATTAACAAAGTCCTTGGTTCGGTTGTCATCCTTGTTTTGTGTATGGTCATCGATGATCTTCTCTAAGAAACTATCGAACACCTTGCCAACAGCCTTCATACGCTTCCTAAGACCCTGAAGATCAAACGGGGCAATCAGCGGAATGTAATCAGCCAGGTTGGGAGCTGCTACTAATTGCATGCCGTCGTGAATCACTGCTGTAAAACCTCTATCA
>JAOQMP010000208.1:33226296-33241928 GCA_027563575.1 Erythroxylum pedicellare | reverse complement strand
AAACATCTAATGTAAGTAATTGATAAGCTATTGAATGACTAATTTCAGTGTAAGAAATTAAAATCAGCCAAAACTAAAATGAGAGTATACATCACAATACTATTCTGCAGTTCAATGATGTGTAAGACAAGTTCAAGGAATTATTACATAAAACGTTACTGTATGAAACAAAAAGGAAATTTTAACGAAAATGGGAGAAGCAAAGTTCACATAAAAAGCTTGACATACGAATAAATAATCAAACAGTTATGACAGTAGTTAGTGTAACCGTTTTACATTGTCTTTTTTACAGACATTGCCACACTTATTTCTTTACATCCATACCTAACAACCATATTAAATCACAAACTCTACTAATCATGAATTAAGGTGTGATTACTTATTTTTGTTTTAGGCATAAGGTTCTTTAGGAATGGTTAATAAAGTAAAAGGCTAAGTGCCTTTGTTATTTAATTGTACATATCTTACATGAAATCTTGAAAAGATGAAATGTAAGTTCTAAAAATTCAAAATTGAAAGAAAATATCCATATTTGAAATAAAGAATTGTATATAAAGGCCTTGTTCTTGTAGGATCACTTAGGTCAAATCAAAATATTTTCACTTAACGTAATTGTCTTCCTAGCATTTACAATGTCAAGTTCATATTAAAATTAGTTAATCATATTATAAACTTAACATTTAGCAAACAATTTTAACTAAGAATTATAATTGATGCTGGATCCCAAATTTTTTTAAAAATTATTTATTATTTTTTTAATTATTTAATTTTGAATTGTTTGTTTAATTTATATTATTTTTCTACCTGAGTCCATTGATTTAGTGAGCCTGAGTTGAAATTAGAAATTTAGAATGGAAAAGCTAGAATTAAATTAGAGTATAGTTAAGGTATTAAATTAAAGGCATAAGGTAAGAAGACTTGGGATTAAAGGAAGGAGGGTTATTTTTGGAAGGGCAAGTAAAAAGAAGGGAAAAATTGGAAGATTAGACAAAAATGTAGTCTTGGATTAGAAGAAAAGAAGGGATGTGTCGTGGAAGAGGGAAAAGAAGAGAAAAGAAGAAGAAAAGAAAGAAGGAAGCTAGGGTTTTTGGAGATCTTGAAGACTTTAGGGCTAAAACAGGTAAGTATAAGCATTAACCCTTCTTGATTGTTGGATGAACCATATCTAATGATAGTTAGAAGTGAAATGAAGTTGAATGTGGGTAGGAAGTTGTTGATGAATGGTATATGAAAATGTTTTAATCTTTTAGGGTTAATGATCAAAGATAGATTATGATGTATTTGTGAATGCTTTTGGGTTGAAATGAAGTACAATAGAACCTCTTTAAATTGATACTCGATAAATTAATAAACTTTCTAAGATAATATTTTTCTCCGGTCCCGACTTGAGACAGTTGAAAATTTAACAATTTTTGATAAATAATATATTTTCAAAATACCCCTATATAAATATAGGGTCCTATTAATATCATAAATTAATAATTATATAAACTTACACAAATATAACTATCGACATCGGAGAAAAATATTATCTTAGAGAGTTTATTAATTTACCAAGTATCAATTTAAAGAGGTTCTACTGTACAACCTAGTTTGGTACAAAAATAATAACCCAAGGTGTTCATTCATTCTTTGGTTAGCAATCCTCAACAAACTTCAAACAAGGGCTAAACTTCACTTTCTATATACTCCTAACCATTGTTCCCTTTGTAATTCAGACTTTGAATCTAACGAGCATCTATTTTTTAATTGCTCCTTTAATTCCGTATGGGTTCATTGCCTCAACTACTTCCAAATTCCCATTCCTAACTCATAAAGCCTCCAATCTATCCTAACTTGGTTTCACCAAACACCTCTACAGAATAACCTTTTCCCTATTCTATTATCCATGACTATATACAATATTTGGTCCGAAAGGATTTCAAGAACCTTCAAGGATGTAGCTATGAAGGTGGAGAGCTTACAAGCCAGGGTAATCTTCTAAGTTCTGGAGCATCTCAACCTAAACACACTGAGAAGTAATTAGATCAATTATGCATTAACATTGTGATGCAGGTTGCTATTCAGATAGGGTACCAGTCTCCTTTGAACACCTTTTTCACGAATGGGCACATACTAAAGGGCATAGCGGGCTATCCAAATGCGCCTCAGGTAACATGGAGCTTTGATAGGCAATGGTTTGGCACAGAAAATCATTGCCTATGGAAGCTCATGCTAGAATGACTGAGTTTAAGAAGACAATTTAGCAGTTTTAAGATGAATTCTTGATCTGTTGACTGAGTTTAAGAAGACAATTTAGCAGTTTTAAGATGAATTCTTGATCTGTTCCTAGAATGGACTGCAAGTTTGGTTCTTGTATGTATATATATATGCTGACATGTTGCGGCTTCTGTTGCTTATATCTGATTGTGCACAAATGTTAAAGCTACTGGTTTAAAGTGTAATGTAGGCCTTAGGAGAGGAGTTTGATGGTAAGGCAGTAGTTTTGCACTACATCATGTATTTTGAGTGTTAAGAGGTTACCTACAGTATCTTTTGTGTTATACATAACTTTTATTTCTTTATAAAGTTATTGATTTATCCACACACAAAAAATAAAATAAAATAAAAGACTAAAAGTCAGATGAATCATTCGATGGCTACCTACTGATATTGCAAGAAACTAACTGATGGGATATCTCATATATCTTAATCACAGGACAAGATCGACTTACCAACATTACGGCTTTAATGTTGTCCCGAACAATGCTGTACTCAGTTTCTTGGGATCCTAAGAAACCCAACAAGATATCAACAAAGTCCTTGGTTCGGTTCTCATTCTTGTTTTGTATATGGTCATCGATAATCTTCTCTAAGAAACCATCAAACACCTTGCTAACAGCCTTCATACGCTTCCTAAGACCTTGAAGATCAAGCGGGGCAATCAGCGGAATGTAATCAGCCAAGTTGGGAACAGCTATTAATTGCATGGCGTCGTGAATCACAGCTGTAAACCCTCTATCACCGAACTCCTTGTCTGTATACTTCTTGCCAAAAACCATTCTGCAACTGATATCAGCACCAAGAGACGATACCTTTGCACTGAGATTAACAGAAACTCGTTCATAAGAAACCTGTTTAATGGAATCAACCAAGAGGTCAATCTCTTCTTTTCTTAGGGACCTGAAGGAATTGACTTTAAGGTTGCTAAGCAACTCTAGCGTGCAAAGCTTGCGCATATTTCGCCAATAAGGTCCATAAGGAGAAAAAGAAATGCTCGTCTGCTCGTAACCAATGTACTTTGCAGCCTCAACTGGAGGTCTGCTTGCAAACACAAGATCATGAGTCTTGAGGATCAACTCCGCCACCTTAGGAGAAGACACAACAATGGTTGGGACGAAGCCTAACCTCATGTGCATGATCGGACCATATTTTTTGGCTAGGCCATGTAGAGCTTGGTGAGGGTACTTTCCCAACAAGTGAAGGCAGCCGATAATTGGCAACCCTTTTGGACCAGGAGGTAGTTTCTTAACCTTGCTATTGCTCTTTCCAACCCATGCTTGAAAGATCAAAGCTAGGCCTATCAAGGACAGAGCTATTGTAACCAAAGCCATGAAATGGTTTAGCTAATTTGGTCCTGCATAAAGATTTATATAAGTGATGCACTTACTTTGAAATCACTAATTCACAATCTAATCTCTAATTCCTTCTAATTAAACAAGATGAACGACATGTTTGAATATAACAGGCCGACAATTCATTGAAACCGACGAGAGTTTCCAGTCCAAAAATGTGAGCTGTTGGGTTCCATTCATCAAAATATTCAACTTGCTCTCTGCAGAAAAGTCGTGTGGTCCTCTTTCTCAGTAGATATTCTAGTTGTTGGTCCCTCGCCTATATTGTAACTTCTCAGTGTCTTAAATTGCTATCGTACACATTTAGCTGGCATTTGCTTCAAGGGTGTGATCGAAAATAAAGCTTGTGTATTTGTTTTATGTTTGTTTATATGCACTTTTTGAGCTAATTTTCTCATGTGCAGTAACTAATTACCTAGGATTCATATCATAATTGCATGTCCTTGTAACATCAGATGAGTTAAGGTTGAAAAGATAATAACTTAAAATATCATAGGCTTAATAATTTATAAAATTTATAAAGAAATTCATTCAAAATATATTTTATAATTGTTTATTTTTTAAAATTGAAAACACTATTTATATGTAAGATGGGAAATTAAAAAAATTGTGTTATATAAAATATAATTTAATTTGTGTTTTGATCGTCAAGTAAAATATAAAACTTTAATCTTAAAATAATTGATTGTCAAGCTATTATTTTATATTCTAAACAGTTACTAAAGATTTTCCTAAACATCTGTCCTCAAAGAAGGCCAATAGAAAGTTAGAAACAGTCTTCAATTGTTGGCCGAGCTTACTGGTCCAATACGTCTTCCTACCGACGAAACTGAGCAAACATCTCTGAGTCTGACACTGACCTAAGTCAACATCGCTAAGAGGTTGACGTAGGTGCATGCACAGTCTCGACATTTTTTATTTGATTTTTATTAATTTTAAGCTATAATTTTAATTGAATTAATTTAATTGAGATTAAATTGGTTTATTTTCCTAATAAAATTGAAACAGTATTTTTCTAGATGTTTGAAAATTGTTTTTTAAAGATAATCATTATTAAGAATATTTTGAAATTTAGTTTAATTTTTCAACAAGTTGAATTAAATCAATAATTAGAATTAAACCCAAGTTTTATAGGCTTTCTTTCATAATGAGATTATGTTAGAAATTATTAATATAATGAAATTGTGTTATTTTGATGTGATCAAAAAATTTTAAGTTTCAAATCTCTTAATTAAATATTAAGTACACAATAATAATGTGATAATTGTCTTCCATTATTTAAAAATAAAATCAAATTTTTGTTTATTTTATTTTAAGATTTGTTGAACAAACTCAAGTCCCTTTTAATTTAAATACATTTTATCTTAAATTAATAGATCCTATTTAGCCAAATTTGCATACTTTGGATGAGCAAACTCGTGATTATATGAATTCAGATATAAGAATAATATATATGATAATTTTGGAAAGGAGTTGTCACCTAACCTAAATCACATAAGATGTAATTAATAAGATATTATCTACCTTATTTAAATTTAATCAGTTTGATGAAGAAATTCAAGATCAACTATTTTTGTATGAGATCCTAGCCTATTAGGAAAATTTTTGATAATTTTTTTATTTAATAGTGATGACTATTATTTTGAATAAAAAGCTGAGAGTAATCAAATAATTACTAAAGTCCTTATTTTATTTGATTTCATGGTATAAACTAATAGTTATTCTTTTATGTTTTTCAATTATCAAAAGAAGATAAGTATCAATACAACGTTGAGGAGCATCATGGATGCTAAAAAGCTAAGTAGACCCAATTTTGTAGGTTGGTTACCAACTTGAGAATTGTGCTTAGGAAATAAAAGAAATTGTACATTATTGATACCGTTGTTCTACCAAAGCCTAGTTCAGATGTAACCGATGATGTTTGGGAGAGATATCAGTGTTATATTAGTAATGTTGAACAAGCTACATGCGTGATGTTAGCTAGTAGGCCTTTGAAGCTTCAAAAGCAACATGAGAACAAGGATGCTCTTGCTATAATTTTTGTATCTCAAGGAGTTGTTTGGTGCACAATGTAGGGAAAAGAGCTATCAGTTATCTAAAGTATTATTTCAATGCAAGATGGTCGAAGGATGTTCAGTTAACCTATACGTACTGAAACTGATTGATTATATTGAAAAATTAGACCAATTTGGTTTTGTCGTAGATCATGAGTTAAACGTTAATTTGGTGAAAACTTGGATCATGAGTATCTTGTTTACTTAAAAGATAATGGAATTATCTCACAATAGAATCATTCTAAAACTCTACAAAGCGATAGAGTATATAAGAGGAGAAATCATGCTCTATTAGATATGGTATGTTCCATAATGAGTCATGCAATCCTTCTTGTCTTCTTTTAGGGATATGCCTTTGAAACTGCTACTTACCTTCCGAAAAGAGTTCCATCCAAATCAGTTGTGAAGATACCATATGAGATGTAGATAAGGTTGCCACACTCAAAGATTTGGGGATGTAATACTTATGTGAAGTGTACAATATCTGGTAAGATTCAAGCTAAATAAGATAAATGCAAATTTATGGGTTATCTGAAAGAGAGTATCATATATCAATTTTAACATCCCTTGAGCAAAATGTATTTGTCTCAAGACATGTTACATTTTTAGAAAGAGAATATATTCTCAAGGAAAGTAGTGGGAGTGAAGTAGAACTTAGAGAAATTCAAGAGCCACAAATTCACATCCAAATGGAACAAAAACTTTACGTTGATACATACGATGTACAATCAAGGGTTCAAGAGACACATAGTTTGCAATGCACTAGTAGGATACATCGTCCCTCCACTAGATTATATCTACATATTGAAAAGGGGAAGGATGATGTATCACTCATAGATGATGATCCTACTACTTTCTAAAAAGCAATGTCTGACATTGATTCTTTAAAATAACATGAAGTCATAAGATCTGAATAGAATCTATGTACACTAACTAAGTATAGACTTTGGTGGATGCACCTAATGGCATTGTACTTATTAAATGCAAGTGGGTTTTTAAGAGAAAAACTGGCATAGATGGTAATATATAGATATACAAAGCAAGGTTAGTGGTTAAAGGTTACAAACAAAAACAAGGAGTTGATTTTGATGAAACATTTTCTCTAGTGGTTGTGCTTAAATCTATAAGAATCTTATTGCTTATAGCCACATATCATGATTATGACATCTAGCAGATGGATGTTAGAACAACATTTATTGATGGAAATTTGCTTAAGAATGTGTATATGACATAACCTGGTGGTTTTGAATCCAAGAGATTTCCTAATCAAGTATGCAAGTTGCAAAAGTCTATTTATGGACTTAAGTAAGCGTCACATAGTTAGAACATCTGTTTTGATGAGATAATTAAAGAGTTTGATTTTATCAAAAATATTTATAAACCATATGTGCATAAGAAGGTTAATGAGAGTGTAATCGTTTTCCTAATACTATATGTAGATGACATATTGTTGATAAGAAACAACATACCAATACTCTAATCTATAAAGATTTGGTCATCCAAGAATTTATCCATAAAAGACATAGGAGAAGCAACTTATATTATGGGAATAAAGATTTATAGAGATTGATCAAAGAGATTGCTTAGGTTATCTCAATCCATGTATATAGACAAAGTGCTAAAGAGGTTTAGCATAGAGAATTCGAAGAGGGGATTCCTACCTATGTTGCATAAAATTTCTCCCTCACAGAGTATGTGTACTAAGACATAAGAACAGAGAGATAAAAATAGATTGTATTCTATATGCTTCGGCAATTAGATTAATCATGTAAGTGATGATATGTATTAGACTAAATGTCTCTTATACTTTGAGTATAACAAGTAGGTTTCAAGCCTATCTAGATAAGGATCATTAGATAGCTGTGAAAAACATCTTCAAGTAATTAAGAACTAAAGATCTTTTCTTGGTCTATGAAGAAGCTGAACTGAAAGTTCAAGGATATTGAGATGCTAGTTTTTAGTCCAATCCAAATAGAAGTAGATCACAGGGAACATCTTCACTCTAAATGGAGGTGCGGTAAGTTAGAAGAGTTTTAAACAACCAACCATTGCAGCTTCTACGACTGAGGCAAAGTGTATTTCAATGTCAGAGGCAACAAAGGAAGTGGTTTACATCAAAAAGTTCATCACTGGACTTAGAGTGTTCCCTAGCATTATTGAGCCTATAGTATTATACTGTGATAATAATGATGCAATTGCACAAGTAAGGGAACCAAGGTCTCATCAATGGTCCAAATATGTATTAAAAAAGTTTCATTTGATCAGGGAGATAGTGAAACGAAAAGATATAACATTAGAACGAGTTCCCATTGAATAGACAGATCCTCTCACTAAGTCATTGTCTCAAAAGAGACATGATCGACATATGGAAGGATATGTTATTTGATATGTAGGTAATTGGCTTTAATGCAAGTGGCAGATTGCTAGTTTATGCCTTTAATAGCGAATTAATTTGTTTCAATTTTATGTATAGCATTATTATTTAATTAATAAAGGTGTTCTTTATCTTTATGTATTTGTTAATTACATTTGAGGTTTTAATATTAAAGGTAAACTCCTTAAAATAATTACTGTGTAATTGAAAATATGATAAGATCATAGTTATGAGATTCAATTTACATTTATATGTTATTCCTAAAGTGTTCCTAATTATAGTTTCATAAAGACAGGATATTGATGAAATGGTAAAACTAACAAATATTATGTTTCTTTCTTACAAAGAAAGGAATTGATCTCATATATTAAAGTATGAACATACTGACAATAATGTCTAAGTGCATATTAGAAAATAAGTTTACTAAATTGACTTGCTTATGAGAACCCCAAATGAAATTTTACTTATATGTCTATAAATTTTCTCGTTATGATGATTATATAATTGATCCTTAGACTTAAGATTATTAAGATATCTCGTGTGAAAATTACTATATTTTGATATTGCTTATAAATTGTTCTACTTAGGATAACTTAGTTAGTAGTACTTAGATGCAATATGAACCATAAGGAGATAGTTGAGTAAGTCAATAAATGATTCGTTACTCTAAAGTAATTAAAGAGGATGTTCTCCTGTTCTTAATTAGTAATGGTTTAAGAAATTCTTTAATCAAAGTGAATTGATATTTAAAAAGGTGTTTTTAAATATCAATTTTAAATCAATTACTAATTAGCAAGAATAAACATTGTTAGATTCAAAAGAGTTGACATTATATCCATACTTTGTCTAGTTAGAATATTAGATGACGAAAGGATTAAATTATATATCATAATCGCGCTTGTATATGTTAAGTCAAACCACTTTGATATTACTAATATTTAGGTAACTATAATATGTTGTTAGATGTCAACCTTAATCTATGATTATAAATTGTTTAATTTGAGAATTAAAGATAAATTAAAAGAAAATTTATTATATTTAATTCTAATTATGAATTCTAATTATAATTTATAATCATTGTCAATATATTTGGAACTTAATAAGTCACATACAAAATGCAGTTTAAAAGAAAAAAGTTAATTTCAATTAAGTTGAACTTAATTATAAAGTTTAAGAAATTTTAAGAATCAAATATAAGGTACTTGATTTTACTAAAATTAAATTAATTATAATTAGGATTTTACTTTAATTCTAATTGAAATATTTATTTTTAATATAAATTAAAAACCTTAATATTTTTCTATAAATAAGAATAAGCATTAGGGAGCTAGTACTCTTGCTAATTCTTGTCAAAGAGTTGAGTGTCTTTTTAGTACTATGTGAATATTATTAGAGGATTGGACGCTTGAACAACTCATGGCTGACACATAAAAAAAGTATCGAAAGGATTTCATCAGAAATGTCAAATTCAGGTACGATTTTATATTTTATGAATCGAGTATTTTTTAAGTTATTTAATTATTAAGAAACGATCAGAAACTGTAAAAATTTATTTTTCCGTTGTGCTTTTGATTCTATCACAGTTAGTTTTCCAATTCAAACACCTTGCTAATAGCCAATAAGGTTCGTAAGGAGCAAACTTCAAGCTCTTTTCCTCATTTATAATTTGGCATTTAAAAGGATGACAACTAATAAGGTTATTCCTTTGTGACCCAAAAATTATATATTTGAGTCGCAAAAATAACTTCTTTGTAAAATATGTGAAGGGAAAATTGCGTAAAATTGATGTCCCTTCCTTATATATTTTCGCAAAGCAAGGAGCATTGGGCATTGGGGTTCGTTGACTTTCAATCTAAAAATGTATTTCATTATAATTCTGTCTTATGTTGAAAATACTATTATATAAAGTGAGAAATAATAAATGTTTTTCATCGTATACAAACTTGTGGTAAGCTATAATTTTTTGTTGAAGGTTACTTATTTTGTGTAATTAATTCCTTTTCATTTATTGAATTTTTCTCTTGTTAACAAGTAAATCTAGATTTAAGGGCTTGGAAACCATCAGCGTGAAGTTGGGATGGCTTCGGGCAAGTCTGAAGTGAAGATGTCGAGTGTTAGTCTATCATCAATCAGTCGGTGAAGCTATAGGTGGGTTGGTTGAGGAATTGGCTGACATTTAGTCTACCGAAGGATGCTAATTTGAACAAAGAAGCATATAATCAATTAATAAACCTAGTTTACTGATAGTCATGACATTTTCTTTAAAAAACAAGTATAAGAATTTGAGATTTAATTAATACAATAGAGTTACATTTGGTAAGATTATTTTAAAATGTCGTATTGACATAACCTTTTTTTGGCAAGTATTTTAAAGAGTTTTGCGTTTGCCGTGCCATTTAGGCACAGCATTATGATTTTTCATAGATATAATATTTAATGAAATAATTTTTTACTTATTAATTTCTTTTATACTTTTTAATTTAAGAATATACTATTGGATTTTGTGTATTTTAAGTGAAAACACAGAGGTTAAGAACATAAAAAATATGAATGTATACTTTATATTAATATAATACAAATAGATCTTTTTTTTGGATATATAATGTTTAACTTATAATAGACCTAAAAAATTTACGTTATTGTGTATTATATTATATTATATGGTTATAAATAAGAAGTATTATTGAGAATTTTAATTATTTATAATTTTTTGTAAGAAATTGATAAGGTGCTGTTCAGGTGGTCAAAATCATTAAGAAAACAAAATAAAACAACTAAATATCAGACTGAGAAATTCAATGATACTTAACTTTAATTCAAAGGAAATATCTCATCCATTTATAACATTAATCATTGGTCTAAAATGAATAATTTTTACAATTCAAGCAATTAATTTGAAATATACTAGGATAGTCATAATAAGTCTCAAAATTTTTTAACTTAATTGATTCAAACTCAACATTCAAATCAAATCTTACCATTAATTAATTGAATATGATAGTATTTTATATCAATTAAATGACAGCAATAAGTTTAGAAAAAAAGACTAAACCCTAAATTGATTCAAAGACGACATCTAAATCAAAACTTACCATTAATTGATTGAAAATGATAGCATTCCACGTCAATCTAACCCATGGCCCACCCTTTTAGACTAATTGAAACACAATGCAACTAACTTTTTATCTTCCTGTCAATCTTTCCCCTACAAGTTGGGCCAGGACTCTGCAGTGAACAAAAGTCCATATAATCTGACTTGATCCAATGCTAATCCGATTTCATCTGGCCCAAAATGATTTTAACCGACTTAACCTGACCCGATATTGACCCAACCCAACAACGTGGATCGTCATCTTCGATTGTCTTTGAGTTACAAGCTTTTGAGTCATCATTATTTCCTCAGTTTCATCTTTTTGGGTTCCGTAAGGGTTTTCCTTTTCCCCTTTCAAAATTCTCTCTGATCCTTTAATTACATCTCAGTCTCGTGTCACCGAATAATCCTCTTTTCTTCAATTCCTTCCTCGTTGGCTTCCATTGCATTAACTTCATTCACTCACTCTTCCTTTACTTACCAAAATCCCATTATTACCCGAACCAAGTTAAGCGAAATCTTGAGGTTTATTAGAAAGATTTCTATTTTACATGCTCTCTTCTCTCCATATGGAAGCGCTGAATAAGACTAATGAACAATGTACTGTAGGAGGATTGTGTACTAGTTCCCATTTCTCTGTAAATTTTATAAATAAATGATGGTACTTTGATATCGTACAATATAGGCAATTATATACTGCATTAATAGAGTTAGCAAACAGGAATAATTATAGAAACAATCAAAGCTCGACCAAATTTTGATCAAATTTGAGCATGTTATGCAAATTTGTTTAAATTATTTAAAATAATATCATTTTAAAGTGAAAGATTTATTCATTTAGACTAAGTTTTCAAATCTAAACCAACTCAAAGTTTATTCAAATAGGTAAACTGGAGTTGAACTGGGAATTGAATCTTTATCTTCATAGGTCGCATCATCATGTGTGGAATTATGCTAGAGGAAAAAAAGAGTGGAAGGGATAATGGGCTCATCTTTGTTGGGGATTGGATCTTTAAAGAATAGATTTTCCTTTCCTAACTATTTTAAGAAGTTTATAAAAATTATGAGGTCTGGTTTGTGGGTTTTTAAGCCTAATCCATGGTCTCAATTTTGGATCATTATCATCAAACTTATGATTAAATTATTGTGAAGGCTAACAATGATGAATTTCCCCATATTGTTGTTGTCTTTCCTTTGTGTCGATTTTTTTTGCCTTTTGCGAATATAGGCTTTGTCCTTGTTGTTTATTTCATCATAGTCTAGTATAGGACATATCTCACAATCTGGCTTACACATGTATGAGTCAATATCTCATATAAAGTGTCCTTGATGATGACTGATGTAAGTTGGCCATCAAAACTTACATAATGGATTGGAGGTCTAGTTTTTCTTTCTTTGTGTGATAAATGGTTGCAAGATTCAAATGTGCCTAATGATCCAGGCCATTAGGCCTAGTGTAGATAGATTTAACAAATTTATCTCTTAATGTTGTGAGAATTGATGGAGCAATTATATGAATAGAATGCCTATGAGGAGTATGAAATATCTTTTGATAATTGATAATCTATTCTATTGACATCAATTCTTCTAACTCCATTAGTGCCAACTGTTTTGGAATCTGAATGATCGTAGTTTGATCATGGGCTCAATCTACTGTTATATACAAAGCATCATAAGTTGAGTTGGGAAAGTTGAGATTTACAACATGATTTTGTAAGCATTAGATCATTTGATGATGCAAGTGACCGTGATTACTGTAGGGTCTTGTTCAACACTAGTAGTTTGGACTTGAACTTGTAATCTTTCAAATGAGACGAGATCATCCAATTTAATATTGAAATTTGGAACAATTGTAAGGATGACACTTCTATTGTTAAGAGTAGTTAATAAATACCAATCAAATTGTTTTAGTATGTTGTGTAGGTAGTGTTAAGAAGAGATATTCGAGCATTAGCTGAAATCCCTTTTCTTCAGTGGAGAGATTGTGAACAAACCTGCACCAACATAAAGCTGAGTATTTTAAACAGTGATAGTTTCAATTCAAGTAAATTTACAAATTCTAACGTAATTTCTAATATAAGTAACCATCATTTTTAAGATTGAGGACTTAACTTTCAACTTTTTTAGTTGAAAAGTTTTCTAGAGAGTAAATTCACTGCTTGAACTTATAAATCATAATTTAAATCTTTGAATGCGAATTATGCATAAAACTAAACATCATTTTAAACAACATTTTACTTGTTAATGTGTTTTAATTATGTTGGTCTTGGGTATCACGAGAAATATAGACACAGAACCTTTTACATGTAATTCTCGTGTATGAACCCAACTTTTGTTAGTGATGTTCCAAAACTTAGAACATCTCATTTTTTCTTTAGTTTGTGTCCCACATTGAAAGAGTAAGGAAGTTTTGATAAAGCAAACACATGCAAGAGGGAGGGGGAGGGTGAATTGTGTATAACTTAAAAAAACTTTTGCAATGTACTTTCAATTCATATAAAGACAGGGGACTGCTAAAATTTAAAAATAATAAGAGCCTGTCAAACGATAAAACCCTGTTAAACTATAGGAGTCTGTTAGACGATCGAAGCCTGCTAAACGATAAGAGCCTGTTAAACGATAAATCCTATTAAAACAATTTAAAACAGAAGGCGCCTATTAAAACTGAAAAGAACCTCTTGCAAGTTGAAACAGAAGGAGCCTATTATAAAAAAGAAAGAGCCTCTTGTAAAAATGAAAACACAAATAATATACTGCGAAAATTTATAAGTTAAAAAGAGAAAAATGAATGACGCAGTTGATTTAAACTGGTTTGGCTTATATCCCAAGCCTACATCCAGTCCCTAATTATCCAACTTGAGTGTTTAACTAAAATCTCAAGTAGTTATTTGATGAGCCTCTTCAAACTCACAAGTACATAATTTTCAAGGTTCTCTATCCTTCCAAACTAGTAGTATTTAGCTAGCCTCCACAAGCTCTCAACAAGAGAGAGGAATGACGCAGTTGATTTATAATGATTCGACTTATATAACAAGCCTACATCTAATCCCTAAGTATCCAACTTGAGTGTTTCACTAAAATCTCAAGTAGTTATTTGATGAGCCTCTTCAAACTAATGAGTACACATTTTTCAAGGTTCTCCAACCTTCTAAATGAGTAGTATTTAGCTAGCCTCCACAAGTTCTCAACAGATGAAAATATAATTTGCTTGATATGATCTTCAATAATCTCTCTCAAAAAGTCTTTTCACTTTCTAAAGAACAAAAGAATTGACAAAGATATCACTTTTAACAGAATTTATGTTATAGATGTATTTCAAGAGTCTAATATGTTTTTGCAAAAGCAATGGTTCTTCCTTAAGTAGGTATTTCTTTCAACTAGTCGTTGCTTCACTTGCATCCTTAGTTAACTGGATGGATTTAAATCTGAATAACTTCGATGTTATCTTTGCTAAAAATCTTCCAGTAATCATGGGGCTGATATACAAACTTCTTCATTAGTAGGATCCTTTCGGATAAACCATTTCTAGTAAGGTAAGTTCACAAATAAGGTTCCTGTAAGAAAGGAAACGTATTTCTTATGATTGTATTTCCTTTTGAGAATTAACCTGTTAACGATAAAAGGAAATAACTTCAATCATAACAAGATTCGTCCAAATATTGTGAAATAAATAAGGTAAGTTCATTAGGAAGATTGCTACAAAAAAGGAAGCATTTATCCTATGATTTCATTTCCATTTGAGGATTAGATAGTTAATTATACAAGGAAATAAAATCCAATTTGAAATTTGAAATATTATGAGGTTATCATCAAAATTATTAGTGATAAACCTTCGACCTAACAAGTTTCACCTAGTTTATATACTATAGTGTTTCATGAGATTTTCAATTAAGTCTCTTAAGGAGGGTATAGACATCATACACGGCATGATGAGCGTATGACATGAACTTTTTAGGGTCCACTTGGTTTAATTCATACGTTTTTACTGCTTACTCGGTATGAACTTTTTGGGGTCCACTTAGTTTAATTCATACATTTTTACTGCTTGTTCGGTACTCTCTCTACATATTCCATTATAATTACCCAATAACATTCATACATTTATTCCCATCATTATGATACCTTATAACGTTCCTTTATGTTGATATAACTCTCCTATTCAGATAACACGTGCATCTTTTTCTTCTATACGACGCACGCATCTCTAACATATGCATCCCTCCTACGTACTAATCTTCTTTCGTATATTGTCATGCATATTTTGCCTTTGTCATTATTGTAACTTTCGTAAAATGGAGAAATTATCTCAAATTTATATTTAGAGACAGAAAGGTCAAGTTACTAACCTGAAAGGACCTAGAAAATTTTAGGTACCTAAAATGAGATAATATTTTTTTTCTAGAGATATGCTTCAAAATGGTGACAAAAGAAAATCAATAGATAGTCAAAAGTGGCTATTCTAGACACATGACAGGTGAAATATCACATTTCAATTATAT
>JAOQMP010000208.1:33096254-33109149 GCA_027563575.1 Erythroxylum pedicellare | reverse complement strand
AAGTATATAATAAAGCTCTATTCTAACTATTACAGAAAACACAAAAACAATGAAACTTGAATAAAATAAAATATTGAAAGTATCACAGTCTTACCCTTTTCTTTTAACATAAACTTGAATAAAATGGTACAAATTGGAACTATAAAAATTGGAGCTCTGTATGATATGCTCTTCCATCCTCCTCTCCAGTAAGAAAAGCACAACAACACTAAGCAAAAGAGCAGTACCCCTTTGAAATAAAAAATTAAAGCCCAAATTTTAGAGAAAATACAATTACAATGACAAATGCCAAATGGAAAGAACATAAACATTTCATGGCCGAATAAACCAAAACCTGAGCGTGAGGAACATAGGATGGATGTGGAGACAATCCTTTCCATCATGGTACTAAGTCGCTAAGGAAGGAGTTCAAAGTTGCTTCAACAAACTCTTTACCTTAGACCAACTATGAGAGATCTGAGAATAAAAGATTAGCTTCACAGTAGCTACCCAACGAGGTAACAAATAGAAATTAATTTCTGCATCTATGGTTACCTCCAAGTATCACATTTACCTACATGTATTAAGGCGGTGAGAGATGGTGAAGAGAAGATGGAGAAGAAGCGAGATAGTCTGAATGAAATTTGAAAGTTTAGTAGTATTAGGTATCCGAATGGTGAGTATTTGACAAACCGATTAGACCGGTTGCTGAAAAACCGACTGTTTCTCTCATAAACCGACCGATGTTTATACACAAAGGTTTTTACATAGAACCGAACTAAACAACTGACTGATTCAGACTTTTTCTGGTAGGACCGATCGGTCCCGTTATGCTTTTAAAACCTTAGTTACAACACTTAATTAAAGATAATAATTTTAAAAATTTTAAAATAATATTATTTTGAATAACCCTAATCTATTCAAAGTTGGCTTATCAAAGGGTATGATCGACGAGCCCGATTTCCGGACACTTAATCCTTCAAACCCAAACTTGGTCAACCTAGTTCAGCACTTTCCAAATTTTAGCTTGTCAAGTCGACTACGGTGGTTTTTATTCAGCCACAACGTGTTCCAAAAACGTGGATCTCAAGAATATGCTCTTTCATTTCTGAAAATTTTGAAGTTTGTAAATTGTATTTTGTAAAAGATGGTCGAAAATTTTTATTTCCTTTCACAAATAAATAATGATTTGTTAAATAAGATCATTTCATAAATTCAAATTAATTAACAAACTCAATTTAAGTGAATTGAGTTATATAAATTTTTGTGAATTGTTTTTGAATGAGTTATATAATTAAATTTTTAATTAAAAGAGTATATTCATTTTGCAAAATATGATTTTTTTAAAATAAATGTCTTGATCTTATAAGAAGTTGGAGGAATTTAGAGGTTTCCACAAGTTGAATTATTCTAATTGACTGATGTGGACTCACACTACACACCAAAAGGAAGGTGATAAATCTTACACATTAGACCATTATCTTAATTCGTAGCTTTTATTGTCATTTTCTTAGTGTTGGTGGTGAATTTGGGGCACCAATTTCCATTTTCACACTTATTGTCAATGCATAAATATGACCTTTTATTATAAAATTACTTATGATTAAAATATCGAATCAGTTTATACTGTCCGAAAATTTTGAACCGCTCAATTTTTTAGTTTAATTTTTAACTTCTCAATTCGATTTATTTTAATAACTTTTGTTGTTAAAAATTGATTAGTTTATTAATTAATCGGTAAATTTTTATAAACTAAACGATTTTTATATTAATCGAACTTTTAAAGTATTAAAACTATTGTCTTACCAATTTAATTTTCGGTTTAATTTTTAAAATATTGAAAATAATACAATGAATGCAGGCCATGGCTCGCAACAAATTCATTTTCTAACTTTAATGTACTATTAAGATATTAGACTTTATTATTATTAAATAGTCACAAATTAATTATTAATATATTAAAATTTAATAATACATTGCTTAATACAAGAGGATTACGACTAAGTGTTTAAACTTTTTCTGAATTTTGGATTGGGCCTATCGGGTCCCAGCCCAACTATTTGTATAAAGCAGAGAGACATTGGGCTAGATTGAACTCGAGTGCCGTTAATTCAAGTCCCGAACAAAGCTGAAACTCGTGACTTGAGTTCGAAATTTGTCAAGTTGGGATAGTTTTATATTTAATTATTTTTATTTTTTAAAAAATTCTAATATTATTTAACAATGTAGAGTTCGACCCGAACCAAATTTAACCGAAACCAAATAATTCAATCCAAGCCCATTAACTTCAGGTTAATCTGATCCGAACCGGGCACAAAATGCAATCGCTACTTACAACCACATGATAAGCGAAGAAAAGGATGGTAATCAATAAACAGAACAAAGAATACCAAACTGTTTTATTCAACTATTTATTTGATGTACAACAAAGTCCCGTTTTCTACATGCGTCCAACCCTACCAACCGTCTGATCATACACGTGTCATCACAAATAATCAATCAAAATCTCAATATGGGATCATCAATCACAAACAAAAACAAAAGAAAGATGAAGAAGAACAATAAGAGGTAACCATAAGTCAACGAACGAACAATAAGAAACAATGGATCTCATCATCAACCCAAAAAAGACCTAAAAGCTGAAGATTAAAGATAGGAATGAAGCCCCTTTCTAAGCCAAAACGAAGGCCAAGAAAGTTCCTGCAAGTGCAGTTCCGGCAACGAAGACTCTGTCGACAGCAAACGCACCGGAACCTGGGGGCGTACTTCCGGGGGTTGTAGGAGTCCCTGGGCCAGGTGCGGGGGAGGATCCCGGAGAAGTAGAAGACGGAGGAGAGGGAGGAGAGGGAGGACCTGGGCTAGGTGCTGAAGATGGTGTAGTTGACGTAGGTGAAGGAGTTGGAGCCGGAGTAGACGTCGGAGAAGGAGTTGGTGCAGCTGGGGTCGGGGAAGGAGTTGGTGCAGCTGGGGTCGGGGAAGGAGTTGGTACAGCTGGGGTCGGGGAAGGAGTCGGAGTCTGAGTCGGCGTCGGCGTCGGACTTGCCTTTGGAGACGGAGTTGGAGTTGCAGTTGGTGTTGGTGGAGTGGTTGTTGGTGGCCGAGTAGGTGCAGTACCTGGTGCTTGTGCCACGCAAGAAGTTGCCAAGAGACCCAAGATCATGAAAACCTTAAACATCGTAGAACTCATGTTTGTTTGAGAGCTAAAGATCAAAACTTTTTGTCCTAAGAACCAGAAACAGAGACAGAGAGATGAACTTGAGAGAGTGTTCACAGAGAAGAGCAGATGTAAAAGGAGCTGATGAGAGTAAGAAACAAAAGAGCCAGCGAGTAATCACTCAATAATAGTGTCTATATTATTATGAGATTCCTCAAATCATTCGGACATATGGTACCGTATATTTATACAACAAATGGGTTGTGGTGGTGGCGGTGGACTGGTAGAGGGAGGAGGGGTTGAACTTTCTTAAAGTTACAGATAATAATGGAAACTCTTCCAAACGGAAGAAGACACGTGGCTGTACGAAGCTGAGTTTCGTGCCTCGTTTGACCTTGTCTTCGATGTAATTAGGTTAAAGTTGTAATTTTAATATGTTAATAATAAATTTATAAAATTTAGCGTGTTTATAATATTATTTTAAAAATATTAAGCAGTAAATAAGAAGGTAATTAGATCTTTTGCGAAATCTCAATTTGTCCTGTAATTAAGGTTAGGTTAAGACAGGTGTCGGTGGCTAAAGGGTGAGTGAGATGTCTCTTTCGATATCAACTGTCGTTTTGACGAATATGAATTGAAACAAAAGTTATTATATCGGCTAACTTCTTCTTCCCTTCCTTTCACGGTCTGTCCCTCTCCTCCGCGTTAACCTTTTCAACAACGGCTTTGCGTGGTCAGCTCCACTGTTACTCAAATGCAGCTTCCTCTCTTAAATCTTTTCCTTTTAAAATATGTGGTCCAAATCCAATTCCATATAGTTAATTAATTTAAAAATTTTAAAGTTGAGCAATAATTTGTAAATTATTTCAATGAATCCGGTACAGAAGGATGTCCAATTTGCGAAAATATTGATAGAGTCATAATTTGTGAATTGTTATTTAATTTAATTTAATTATATTTATTTAAATCATATAATTTGTGAATTGTTATTTATTGTTGACAATTTGTAAAATATGGGTTAAAAATAATAATTGACTATTATTATATATATTAAATAATTTATTAGAAGTATAAGATTTTAATTTTTATCTTAATTTAAGAGTATCCTTAAACGAAACAAACGGATGAAATTGTGAATGCCAAAGAATGATGATTAGTTTAAGACCTTTTCTATATCTAAACACGTGGCAAATACCCATTTAATCATTTGATCATGGCCTTGTTGAATTTGGGCGTGGGTCGATTTCAAATCTCCAACTTACTGTAGCCTCCATGGATGATGGTGACCCTTTTGTTCCATATCACAATGTCGTAATTAAATATAGCTTAGAGCCGTTTTATGGGGAAGAGACTCCGAGAGTGAGTACAGAAGCATATTATAATTCGAATCGAAAATCGAAATGAAGTAACCGTTACGAAAGGGAGAACAACTTAAATATGGAGCGAGCCAGCTTCCACATGTACTAGACAGAACAAGTTGCTGCCCTAAAATATGCATGTCTGTTTGTCGTGCGCCGGACGTTGAAGATTTCCAACTATACTTCTTCTGATTTTCCTGTCCCAGTGTTAGCTGTAGGTAAAAAGTTAAGCAAAAGGTTTTATTCAAACCAATATTTTAAAATTATAATTGAAAGTTAATTGATCGAGTAAAAGATTTAAAGTTATTATATAATTTATTAGTGATTAATAAAATTTAAAATATTATTAAAAAAGATTGTATTTATCCAACAAATAATTTAAATTTTAATTAAAAAATGTTAAATTAATTAATAAACTCATCAATGTTTAATAACAAGACTTATTAAAATAAAATAAATTAAAAAATTAATCGATTCAAAATTTTATGATTAATCTAATCGAATCAGTTCAATTTTTCAACCGTTGATTTAAACCTTAAAATTTTTAGTAATTTTAATATTTTAAAAATGTTCAAAATAAAATTTGAATGAATGAAAAAATTTTTAAATAAAAAATTTTTGTATTTTTAAAATTTTATTTATAAAACTTATATGTAAAATTTCAAAATATAAAAATATCATATTAATAATAACATGATATTTAACTTAAAGAAATTTAATTTGTTAAAATTTTAAATTTTAAATATATTAAAATTGAATTTAAACTTTCAAAAAATTTAAGATTCAGGAGGAAAATTTTAAGATTATTTGCAAGAAGTGTGGCTTTTGAGGGGCTCGATGACACGTGTCTATCTGTGTAGGACATTGCATAGTTTCTGTGCGAATCACGAAGGCTATAACTTTGACCCTAATAATTCAGTCAACCCACGTAAGGAGCTGGCAAGGATAGGAGGGTTTGAGAAAATGAGCCATAAGAGATTTCTAGAGTCTTTCTTTAATTGTAATCTTGTGATTAAACGTCTGTGTGAAATTGGAATTCAATAACTTATATTATACGTATTTAATATCGTCGGTGACGCGTGGATTGCACGAGAAATGATTGGTGGTAGGAGATTAATACATGAGCTGTAGGAAACGACAGCTTTGAACACAAATTATGCAGGGAATCACGACCTTACCCAAAAACGATCTGCTTACCCTTTTAACTCTTTAAGACTGACTTAATTAAATATTCGATGAAAACTTTTCAAATATAAATTTTTAATTTTTTAGTTTAATTTACTTTAATAATTTTTATTATTAAAAATTAATTAATTTACTAATTAACCGATTAATAAATTAATATTTTATTATAAATTAATTAATTTTTTAATAAGTTTTTTCTAATTTAATTTTAAATTCGTCTTTTTTAATAATATTTTAAAATATTTAATTTTATTTAATCTTTATACGATTTTACGATAATTTAATTCTGATTTAACCTTTTAAAACTTAAACTTCGTGTTTTATTAATTTAACTTCCTTTCTAAATTTTAAAACATTAGTTTTTTTAATTCTTTTGTTTTCCCTAAGAATTCAACTATAATTAAATTTTAAATTATTAGTTAACCAAATGATTAATTCCTGTTCTCTAAGAAGTCAGCTGTAATTAAAATATTAAGTTCTCAGGCTCAGCCAGTTCAAACTTAAACTTAGTATCAAACCTGAAAATCCAAAGACGGACCAAAACAAACCAAGTTGGACTTCACTGCCGTGCATAATTGGAAGGACGTTGGCCAACCCGCCGTGTACTGCAACGGGAAGGACCTTGGAAAGTGCACTTCAACTAAAGTTAACCTTTACAACCCGTCCTGCACTTGATAGATCCAACCGTGTACAACCCAAGCACGGGTGGTCCTCCCTTCCAAGAACACGCCAGCCTTCAGAAAGCGGAAAGAAAGATCCCGAGGAAAGGGGATGGCAAAAGACTGAAAGAGACTTGTGCCGATCCTTTTCATTTTTTGTTGCGTCTAAGAAAAAGCAATTTAGGTCACGTTGAGCAGGTCCTACCTAAAACTTCATAAACATCAATCCTAGTCGTTAATTTATGGTTGGTCGGTCCTACCTAAAACTTTATAAACATCAGTCGTAGTCGTTAATTGATGTATAGGTTAAAAGATACGGATATGTTATTATTGATTAATTCCTGTACTCTAAGACTTGTTCTGAAGTCTGATCAAGATAAGCTTAGCCTGTTGAATTCAGGCTAAATTGAGATGAGACAGTCCAACGCTCGGTCCGATTTGCCAAGTCTAGTAACAACTTTGTGATTAGTATCTCCCAGTAAAACCTTAGACGTCTGCTCATTTGTTCGTTACAAACTTATTGATGTTTCATAGTAAGCTAAACGAATCCGTCAGACCAATAGACTAGGTCTCTGTTTTACTAATAGACAAAAGCAATTGCAATACAACTGAAGCACTATGCAGGCCCTTTCTCATATTAGGTCATCAGAAACATTCCATCACAAAAAGCTAATGCTGGGTGGATAGGATGCTTGACCTAACTCAAAACTTATAGAAAATAGATTTAATTTTGATTTAAATGACTTGCAGAAGTAAGTTTAATTTAACTTCAGGAAATTGACTACTTAATTTTATTAAATATAAAACAAAAATAAAAATGATTTGACCTAATTTAACCTTATTTATCTCCTCTTGGTTAAAAGATTAGTTGACTTTTAGGTACATTTTATAAAAAAGAGTCTTTTATTAGGATAAGAATACTTATTGTTAGACGTTTTCCAATTATGCGTATTGTTATTATATAAAAGAGAAAATTATGACTTGCATAAAATAAATTCAATAATAACTCAAGATTTTTTATTCAATTTTGAGTTTTTTAATAATTAATAATTTAATTATTTTTACATAATTCAATATTAAGTTATTTATTTTTTAGTAATAATAAATTTATGTTACATTATAATAAATGAATATTTAAAAAAAAGCTAAAGGATAAGGATGATAATAGGCCAGCCTATAAGTCATTTCCGCCAATTTTTGTAAAATAAGAGTGTAAAATAACAATTTTTTTAATTGAATCTAGTCGAACTTCAATCTAATCCATAAGTTGACTCATTAAAAATATATGAATCTGGCCCATAGGCCGACCGTTATCATCTGTAATAGTAGATTCACAACAAGGCCTTTGATTTAATCAAATTGAGTTAATTTTTTAATTTTAAATTATTTAATTAGAATATGTGATTAATAATATATTATTAATAATGTATTTGATATGCTCCCGAAAGAACAATAGTTTTGAATTTTTTATTAGAAGAAAAATTATTTTTATAATCCTAGGTTAGTATTAATTAATCATTTTTAAAATTTTTTAATTCAAGATAAAATTCATGTCATCATTTAGTATTAATATAATTAAAAATAATAATTAATTTTCACAATTTTCAAGCATATCAGCCGTAAATAAACATTATTTGTTTGGGCCTTGTGTTGGACTTGGTCCTCAGTTGAAACGCGCAGGAAAACGACATCCCGTTTAGTCCTGCAATCCAACAAATCCTAATCGTCCAGACAAGGCCTTCACTTTCTGCAAAGAAAAATAAAATATAAAAAGTAAAAACAACAAAAGCGAAAATATATGTATAAAATAAGACAACGTTAACACTCCTTCAATTTCACGCGCCACCGTGACCCGATCATTTAGACCATGGAACCCCACCCCAAGTCGGAGACGGAGGGGAAACCCGAACCGGACGGTCTGGATCCGCAGCGTAATCAGACTCTTAAGGATCTGAAAGCCGACGATGTTCTAAATGTAGAGGCGAACAAAGTTCCCTCTGTCGCCGGATCGGAATCGCAGACTTCGGCCGCCGAAAGCGAGCAGTTACAAGCTGCTAACCGTAATGGATCTACTAGAAAGTCGGTCCGCTGGAGTCCCGATTTGGTGAGCGACTCTCGGAACAATAGCAATAGTTATAATAACAGAAGAGATGTTTACTTCGATGGATCTAATCCCTACACTTCTTCTTCTCCGGCGTCTTCTTCACCTTCCTTATCGTTCAAAGGTGAATCAAAATATATGAAATTTTGAGTTATTTTTATTGTTTGTTTTTTCAAATATTATTTGTGTCATTGTTTGAGCAGAGAGGATGGGGACCGTGAAGAACGTGCTAGGAAGATGGGGAAAGAAGGTTGGAGAAGCGAGTAGGAAAGCTGAAGATCTCGCTGGGAACACCTGGCAGCACTGTCAGTAATTAATTAACCGTCAGATATAACTATTTTGCATTTCTCTTTGTTTTTCGTTAGGTGGGATGATTGACAGTTGATCTAATTCCGATATTGACTGTTGATCTAATTTTATGATCATTACATCTGATTATTACTTAGGAGATAGCATGCTTGTGAAATTCATTCAGTCTGACTTTGATGCTGTGAAGGAACTTCAACGACTAGATGAACTGCTAGGGAACTGAGTTTTATCTATTGTTTCAAGTGTTCAATGATCGGAAATTTGTTTATCAATAACATTTTAGGAGTACGTAATAGCTGAAGAATGGTAGATTGAGGACATCTGATCAATGGTTGTGGTTTTGGACTGTAATGAATTGTGGAATTTTTGGTAGCTTTTTTAGTGTGCATTGGCATATTTTCCACAATTTTCTGGTACACAATATTGTGGAATTTGAAACCGGTGATTTCTCCCTGTCTTTGCCCCCAACTAAGGAATATGGTTGTTGAGATATCCTGTATCTGTGTTTCACTAGATTATCACTGTATGAATATGGGGATTTTACATCCAATTTTCTTGTAATATTTCTTTAAGTTCTCAGTGAAAGTTTTGAAAGAGAAGATGTGTGATTGACCCTTGATGTGAAATTCTTGCTGATTTATTTTCAATATGTTCTATAGTTTTGGAATCCTCCCTTGGTACCGAAGTAAATGTGATTTTATTTTGTTAGAAAATCTTGTCTCTTTTTTAAACATGTTTATTATTGTACGTACTATAGAATCATGAAATAGATTAGGCTTCAGTGGACTGCACTCCAAGATGAGTTGAGAATGTCACTAAATTGTCTTGCTTTACCTCCAATTAGTGAAAACGTCACCTAGCTTTACTGAGGCTGCTCTGGGAAGACTCGCCCAAGGAACAAAAGTTTTAGCTGAAGGCGGTTATGAGAAGATCTTTAGACAGACATTTGAGACAGTCCCTGAAGAGATTCTCCAAAATTCATATGCGTGTTATCTGTCCACATCAGCTGGTCCTGTTATGGGGGTTTTATATGTATCTACAGCGAAGCTTGCATTTTGTAGTGATAATCCCCTGTCATACCAATCCGGCGAACAAACTGAATGGAGCTATTATAAGGTATGTTATCATAGATGCACTGCTGTCTCATACGATAGGGCAAACCTTATTTTGGAGATCAAAGATACAGCCATGAGGTTAATATTTCATAATGCGACGTGGATGACCTATAAGCTATTCACATTAATTTATTGTATACTAAGCTGTGAAAACTTGTTATGAGTTTTGGAACCTCTTTTTTCTCTTGCACTTTGATATCCTGTACTTCCAATGTTCCAACATAACCTTTTGTTTTGGGTAGGGGAGGTGGCAATATGGGATTTGATTTAGGTGGTGCTTGAGTACAAATATTGGAATAGATTCTGTGACAAAAATATTAAGAATCATAAAGAGAAGTTTTTCTGTTTTGCATGAAAGGAGGGAGGGAGGGCTTAACGGGCGGAAAATCTACTCAAAACCTATCATTGAGACTGTGTGCTCTGTACATCATTATGGTTTAATATCTTTCACCACACGATGTCTTGTAGGGTAGTACGTTCTTCATTTTCAACACAGGAACGGAATTCTGTTGTATCTTCTGTTTGCAAAATGTTAGGAAATTGGATAAAGGTATTTGTTGTAGGGTTGAGAGGAAATTTAATTGGGCCTGAAAAGTCATTACAGGTCTATGTACTTAATAGATGTTTTAAATTATATTTGTTTATAGTTATGCACCTACACATATATAGGCAGCGAAGTAGAGATATAGTTATGCACCTACACATATACAGGCAGCGAAGTAGAGAGCTATCTTTAAAATTGTGTCATATTTTGATGCTTTTACTGGTTAATGAGAGATATAAGACAAATTTCCATTCGAGATTTAATATATCAATAAAAATTGAATTGGTGATATTCTTCATCCAACTGTTCTTGGGTGTGAAAGTTCTGCCAATAACTTGTTGGACCTTTATAATTATAGGTTTCCAACACTTTGTTGTATTGTGTTATTCCTCGCTCGTTCTGCAGTATATATTTACTTGGCATTCCCCTTCTTGATGCATGTCTCTGTAATTCCCTTCCGTACTCTTACTGTCACTTTTGCTATGAAATAGGTTGTCATCCCATTACATCAACTCAAAGCAATCAATCCTTCTTCGAGCAGAACAAATCCTGCTGAGAAATACATCCAAGTTATCTCAGCTGATAATCATGAATTTTGGTTCATGGGCTTCCTGAATTACAATGGTGCTGTGCAACATCTACAAGATGCCATGCGGGCCTATGAATCAGAAAGTGTATGATTAAGTCAAATTTTGTTTCTACGTTCTGGATACTACTTTTCAGCTTGTTCTGCCAAAGAAGACTCAATGCGTGCCGCAATTCTTTGGTAAGTCTGTCTGAAAACAAATTGTAGAGTTTATGGATATATTTTTTACTGTATATTTAGGTGAAATATACTATCAAATTTTCAATTTTAGTCAGTACTGTTATATTTTCCATTTGTACGTCAACAGACACTTCTATTACATTTGTAGTCCTTTTCCGGCCGAAATGCCTAAAAAAATTGTGGTTAGGAAGGTTATAATAGCGAAAGCCGTTGGAATTATTTTTTTTATACATAGGAAGATTTATGATTTATCTCATCCCAAACTTGATCACATTGAAGTCCTCTGATGAGGCATTACTCGTAGTGTTTTTGTTCCATCCTTGTTTACACAACTTTAACTTCTGCTCTTTGAGTTTTTTGGGAGTATGAACTATTATAAATGGTTCAACCTCGTAGATTAGCTCTTTTGGTTATCTTGAAATGATTGTGATCGACAACTTTGTAACTGATAAGCAGCTGATCTGACCTTGGGATTACCATTTTAAGTAGTGGATTATTACATAAATTATACTTTTTTTTAATTTGACCTAACAAAAGGGTAAATATTTCAATTCAACATTAATCTTTAACCAATTCTTGGTCAATAGGAAATTGACCTTCATCTTAAGGTGATCTATTGGTGTAACATAATGAACCATTCATTCCTTAATTTGGTTAGCTAAATTTTAAGAAATGTATTTCATGTCATGAATGAAAAATTGAATTGGTTCAATTGATTTAATTGTAAACATTTTAAACTAACTAATTTTCCATTTGATTTTTAATTTTAGTTTGATTTATTTTAATAATTCTTGGTTTTAAAAATTGATCAGTTTATTTATTAATTATTGATTTTTGTAAATTAATTAAATTTTATAAACTAAAATGAGTTAATTTTATTTATTAGTTTTCCTTTTCAAATTAATAGGTTTACAAAATTTGAATTTTTCCTCTCCTTTCAATATAAACCCCAATCTCTTCTTCTTAGATGTTCCCAAAGTCCAATTCACAATCTCAAACTTCGTGTCTCCTTGGAATGTGGAACCAAATTATACCAAACTCTCTAAGCTCACTTAACAATAATTTGAATTTTAAATTCAAAGGAGTAATAAATCAAAAATCGATTAATCTTTTTTTTTATACCCACCTTACATGTGAGATTAAATCAATCATTTATGTAATACTCATGACACTATACCTATTACTTCCTTGAAACCTAAGCTTCATTCTACTATATGTTTTTATGACACCCCCAACAAATAGGGACATTAGGACTCACTAGACTTAGAACAAGAGGTACGGTAATTATTGATTTGCAATTTTCAAGTTTCCTTTTATTGCTTTCCAAGAAGTGAAAGTAGTACCCACACTCTAGGAAGAAATAATGCACCCATATCTAAATGTTAATGATTAAAAAACCTAAATATTTCGGTTGATCTGAACGTAAAAAATTTTAATTAGTTAACTTTTTGGTTTGATTTTTCATATTTCGATTTGATTTATTTTATTAACTATTATTCTTAAAAATTGATTAATTTATTAATTAATTGATCGGTTTTATAAATTAATCCAATTTATAAGTTAAAATAAATAAATAAATTTTTATTTTCATTTTTTAAATTAAATCTTAAATTCTTTAATAAATAAAATAAGAACGATCTTTTTTAATCATATTTTAAATTTTTAATTTTATTTTATTGTTAATAAATTTTATAATAATTTAATTCAACCTTTTAAATTTTCAAT
>JAOQMP010000208.1:33041459-33054842 GCA_027563575.1 Erythroxylum pedicellare | reverse complement strand
AACGTCGACCGGCCAACCGGACTTTGTCTAGTTATCAAAAAATTTTCCCAATTTTTATACCAAAAGGATGAGGACCTCAAGCATCAGAAAGTTCATTAGCTTATTGGGTGCCAGAGCTGAGCTTTGGAACAAAGTCCTCTGTGAACACCAGAAACTATGGAAATAATACAAGGGGAATGAAAGTTCCCTCAAAATTCCTAAAAATTTTTTCAGTGTATAATAGTTTTTACTGTTTAGATTGTTAGGCATACTAACAGTAATAATAATTCTTGTAGGGTCAAGTGATTTGGGATGATGATTCCTAACATTTTGTAGAACTTGTCTGTATTCAAAATTCTTTTCATAATCATCACGATTTGAGAAGTGGTTCATACGTACTTTCTTAATCAATGTTATATAAGAGCTTTAAAGTTTATAAAGTTTAACCGAAATTTGAATAAAATTAAAGAATTTAAAATATGATTTAAAGAAATTACTTTACCCTATGAAAAATTTTGAAAAAAATTAAAGAATTTGAAATAAGATTTAAAGAAATTACTTTACTCTATCAAAATTTTAAAGTATATTTAAAAAAGATTGTTAAATAAAAATTAATTGATTAATTTTGACTTATAAGAATTTATTAGTAAATTAAAAATTAAGTAATTAATTAATAAATTGAACAGTTTTTAACAACAAAAGTTATTAAAGTAGATCGAACAGAAAAGTTAAAAACTAAAACAAAAAATTAGACTAGCCAAAATTTTTACAATTAAATCGATCAAATTGATTAAATGTTCGTTTAATATTTGGTGCACGAAATTTTCGGGATTAAGCATTATGTGAAAAGACCTATTTGATTTAGAATTAAGAATTAAGAATGACTATAATATTATTTACAAATTTTTTATAATTTTATTTTGAAACTTGTTTTTGTGAATATAAAAAGAGTAATATTACGAGGACTAAATGTTTATGTGTAAATATTTAACAGTAAAATAGAAATTATTTATCGTGAGATTGATGTGAAAATGGAATTAATAACTTCAAAATTTTATAACTACATTTTTATTATAATTAAATTTCTTTCAAGTAACCCTAATCAATAATGATTTTATGAAGAAAATACTTTTCTAGACAACTTTTAACAAGTTTTTTAAGATTGTGGCCACCATACTTAATTCTTTTTTATAATAATGAATAAAACCATTTTTTAACTCATTTTATTTAGGAATGTCAAATTTGTCCCAGTTCGACTCAATTTTGTCCTAGTCACATCGGCCCAATCAGGACACTAGCTGAGGTCGACCGTTAAGTCAAAAACGATGTCGTTTCTTACATTTTTCTTTAAAATATATATATAGTGGGTCAATCATCTCGTGGTCAGCCTGGGCTACGAGCTACTCTAGCTTCCGAGCTTAGCCTGACCCATTGACATTCCTAATTTTGTTTTTTTTCTAAACCTTTACACTTTACGTATAATTTTAAGAATTTATGTTATCGTTTTATCTTATAATTATTATGATTGAACTCATTTAAAGGTGGTTATTAATTATAAATTTTTTTTAATACATTCTCATCAAGTTTGTTTACAAGTTAATCTTAATATTAATGTTAATTCATATATAACCTTTTATTTAGATGGAAAATGGTTCATGATTTTAATTAGATGAAGAAAAAAACACAACGTACCTCAATACACAAGATTCCTACTTTGCGAGAGTCGAAAGAGGATTATTAATATACGGAATCTTTATGTGAGTCAAACATGACTCGTTCTCTATATTTAGATAAAACATAATCATAATTAATGAATTTTGATGCCTTAATGACTGAGATTATTTATATTACAAGAAAATTTTCAAAGATATAATGCTAAATTTTAGTATATTAATATTAATTTGTAAATATTTGATAATGGAAACAGCTTTTCGAATTCATAAGACTTTAGCAGCTTTGCTAAGCAATTCCAATCTGTCGCCTCCAAATTTACGCACAAAAGATGCTTCCTTTTGATAGAGGTCTCTTCTACCAAGAATTTCATATTCAATACAAAAACATTTCATTCTTGCTTATCACGAAAAGTGCTTGAGCTCCAGGAAACTTGGACGTTGTCACATGGAGGCAATGAAGATGCTGAGGTTCAGAACATTGTACTATAGCATCAAATATGGTCACTTGGACGTTGTCACATGAAGGCAATGAAGATTGGAGTTATAGAAACCTTAAATAATGTATTTAAAATATATAATTGATAAATTATTGTATTAAAAATTGGAGTTATTTATTTAACATTAAATATAAATTTGATTAAATTAATACTTATAAATTAGTATATTTTCACTTTTGATCAATTATTTTTTAAATTATTAACATAAAAATAGAGCTCTTGAAAATAATTACCCTAATTTAGCTATAAAATGTTATCAAATTATTAAAGATTAAAAAACTTAATTGGTCGATTCAATTATGAAAATTTTAAATTGAGTAATTTTTATTTAATTTTAATATTTTTAATCATATTTAAAATTTTTAATTTTATTATCGTAAAATTAAATCTTTTATTTTACGGAATAAATTTAATTACATTTTTTAAACATTGCAAATTATTAGTAGACGACCATACAGCAACATCACGACCTACACGTTTGGTGTTCTTCCCGACCTTAAGGAACTAAATTCATACCAAATCAAAGATTACATAAGTTGATCTCAATCTATGAACCTTAACATAAACTAAACCTGGTCTTAGTTTAAGTTTCAGTTTTGTCGTCATCATCGTTCAAACTAGAAATCTTTAAGCAACTTCCTGACCTGTTCAAGAGTCACAAACAGCACGATCGTGTACGGCCCTTGTCTTGAAATCGTCGGAATAAACCCTTTGTAAAGAGCCATTGGACCTTCAGCTCTCACCGTCTTCACAGCACAATCCAATGCCCCACTATACGGCGCCGCCGCGCCTGCATCCACCTTCATGTTCATGACCCTGGTCTTGATCACGTCTACCGGGTTCGATGCAACTGCCGCAACAATCCCGGCGGCGAAGCTCGCCGTCACGTGGGTGCCAAACCCATCACGCATCAATTTGTTTCCCAACATCATTTCTTTCAACTGATCGTATGATGCGAGCTGTGACGCCGTGACAAGCATGGCTCGGTTTATTGTAAGCGACGAGCCTCTCCACAGACTTCTTACACCTTCTTCCTTCGTCATTTGTTTGATGGCGTCGACTACGCTCTTGTAGTTCCGGCGTTGTGCTAGAGGGAGGCGGCCGTCGGCCTGCATGCGAACCATCGCTACGTCTGCTGGGTTCCCGGCGGCGGCCCCGATGCCACCAGCGATGAGTCCTGCGGCAATCTTGCTCGATAAAGGCATGACCTTTGTGCTCGGGTTCGTCCATTTTTGTTTCATCATGTCGTAGAGGCCCATACGTGTGGTGGATTAAAGGGTCTGCCGGAGTACGGTGGCGGACAAGCCGGAGAAAAGGGCAGCAACGCCTTCTTGTTGAACTATACGGACACCGACGGTGGTGAAACCTACACGTTGTACTGTGGTAGAGTGTGGTGGTGATGTTTGCGGCAAGTGGACGTTGGATGTGGCGGTGGTGGTGTGGATAGAAAGCGCCGGACTTAAGTTTTGGACAGACGGTGAAGGTTTGGTCGTCGCCGGAGTTTCTCCTTGAAGTTGCATGCGAACCTTGATGAGGTCAAGAGGATGTGTGGAGCAACCAGCAACAATGGAAGCTGTGACTCCTTCAACAAAACCTTTCAAACCCATATCTCAATAATAATACTCAATTACAATTTAGAATATTCGGATTAATTTAAAACTTTGATGCTTATGTCTTGGACACCCTAGATGCATGTAGTCATCTGCTTGCCATCTTAAGATCAAGTTCCAACACCTAGTGACTTGGATGAGAAGTGACTTGCATCTATGATCTTGCTTTTTCTCCCATTCCTTCACTTTTATGTTGCAAAAGAGAAGATTTTACAAGACATGTAGGGTTTAGGGTTGGGGAATTGGGTCTGGCCAAAGTCAATTTCGAATTGGGAGGCCAGTCCGACCTGTCAAGAACCAGTTGGACAAAACGACGTTGTTTTGACCTCAAGCCACGTTTTTAAGGACATAGACTCAACCTATTGTCATCTCTAATTGTCCTCCATAGGACCAAAGGACATCAAAGTTTAGTCTTTATAAATGATAACCATCCATCATGAACTAAAATTTTAGAAACATGAGAGACAAAGACCCCTCATATTCCACAGGCTGTAATAAAGAAAAAAATGAACAAGCAACTGCAGAACTCTTAACATCATTTGACAAGGTAAGTATTTGTTTGTTAACCTAAATTGGGAAGATAACTAAACTCATTTCATTCATTATGAATGAGAATGCTTAAAATGAAAAGAACAAGCAAAAACATCCTCTTCTTACCAGTTTCAAGTCTTAGTACAGACCCAAATTTAGCTGTAAGGAGAAATAAAAGAAAGCAAAAACAAAGAGATCTGCAATGTTTCATATGAAAGACCGGTCAGTGCTAGCTTGGTCTAAAGAATTAAAACTCCTCGTCTTGCGATGTCCAGTTCTATCTAATAAGATTAGTGGCAAGTCTTTCTTCGAAACATGAGTACCGCATATGTATACATCCCAGTTGCAGCCACCACAAACACTCCAAGGTAGACGCAAACAGTAGTAGCGCAAACATACAAGTACCTGAAATCAATGCACATTATCGACTGTTAATCTCCAACAACCTCTCAGCATAGATGCAAGTATAAATTTCTTTCTGATGCTAATGGAAGACGAATATAATGTGCTTACACGTACTGTGAGCTACTAGTAGTAAAGTGCAACTTCGGTAAGACTTACTTTGGGGAGAAGACACTCCAGATGAACAAATGGTTCCTCATTAACAACAAAACAATGGTGTAAGCAGTCAGGAGAATTGAATTCAAGCCGAGTGGAATCAGACAGGGAAAACCAAGCATCAGCTTGAGAAGATTCCCAAACTCTACATTTTTGGGAGAAGCAAGATAGCTGTCATCCTTGAAGGAGATGTAAATCACCAGGCTAAGAAGAACTAACATGGGGGAAGCATAGGTAATAAGGAACATCAGAATGCCAGAAAGCAAGGATGAGTAACTCGAAAGGCCCTGGAAATAAGTAAAATCGTTAGGAGAAACGGATGGGAATGGTATAGGTCAAATTACAATGTAAATGATATATCCAAGGGGAAAACAAAATGCCCACACAAAATTGGAAGTACGTACAATAAAGGCCCCGGCAACGTCAATAGTCGCAAGAGTATTGCTGTTCCCAAGGGCAAAATGGCCGGCCATTCCTGTGTAGTACAGCAAAGCAACCTAAGACAGAAAAAAAAAAGCTCCCACTATCAGTGACTGAGATGAAGTTAGCTCTAGAGTCATCAGAATTGAAAATTTGCAACATGAAGGAAGGTCATAAGTCGACCTGCAAGTGAACATAAACCCAACATACTTTCAAATCACTGCTATTAGGACATGGCAATTCTTCATCAGCCATTCCAGTTAATTATTTCAAACATTTGCATGAAATATCTCGCATGCTTGGACAGAAAGCAATTCAGAATAAAGGTTAAACAATGTTTTGATAATTTTGGAAAGCTCATTCTTTGTTTCAGATGACAAAAAAATACAATATTAAAGGAATAAACTTAACCTATTTCTCTTCATTGTCAAATATGGCAAAAAGTTGACTATATAGCAACTATAAAAGAAATTGATAATCTATCTCATAGGAAATAGGAATAGTAGGTAGGGGAATAAGCTGAAATCATTACGATGTAGTCAGGGATGACATAGATCTTAACTTCAAATGTTACACAGAAATAGCCAACAAAGGTAACGATGAGACAGGAAAAGTAAATAAAAAAAAAACCATGTAATGAAGTATATTGAGACTACGCTAGAAAAAGAAAAAGAGAGTCAACTATGTATTTTATGTTTCTCTAGCAATCAATTCCTTTCACAGCAGGGAAGCCCCAGCTCCCACATTTAAACTAAATGACAGGATAAAATTACATTGTCAAAACAATCTAATAAAGTGGGTAAGTTAACATGTAATAAATCTTCACTTGCAGAATTGGATTTTGCATCAGTTGAAATTGCAAGCCAATGCGGCATGTATCATTATACCATTGGACTTCTTGGCCGCTTAATGGGAAATTAAGCAGTCCTGGAATCCATATCTACGTGTCAAAATGGAAGTTTCAACTGCTGGTTTTGATTGGTCGACCAGGCTATATACTATCATTTAGTCGCAAATAATGAATCTTGCATGCAAGCGTATGGACATGATAAACGATCTAACCTCAACCCATTCCTTATGCCGTGGCCGACTATGATAACTGTAGAGCATTGTAGATAAGATTTGTATGAGAAGCAAAGAGATAGGCATTGCATTGATTGGCTGTTGGAGTAAGAGCTGCAAGAGACACCAAGATAGTATATATGCCAGGCCAATCATATATAAAGAATCTCTAAATTCCACCGAACAGGACTTATATTCAGTGTCAACAGAAACTAAAGTTGTCAAGTTACTCTGTTGTGTTGAACATGAAGAGACTGAAATAGGCATAAGCCAAGGCAAGCCAACGGAAGTTCCAATGGTAGAAATGCCTAGGAGTGCAAAGATTGCCTGTACCAGTGTAGTAGCACCATGACTGGATAACAAAAGCTCATTACTTTCATGCACAATAATATGCCATAGGACCAATAATCCAGGTATCAAGATAAAAACTCCCACTACTTGACAAATTTTTCTTCTGGATTTTAATTGAGAAAGCGCAAATAAGCCTAAGCTGATCTCGAAAAGGCCTGAAACAAGCAGGACTGATCTAAGATGGTGACTCCCAGCTTGTTCAAGCCATTTTGATATATCGGGGAGATGGGTCCAGTTTACACCGCCTTGATGCCAGCCTCTCAAAATCCGTCCAGAAATAAGAAGTAAAAATATAGAACAGAACTGGTAAGTGTTTACACCATTTGGTCCTCTTAATAATTCGAGTAAGTTTACTGCACTTTCCACTGGAAGAGACTGTATTACTTTTCTGAGTAACAACAGGTGCGACGTTGATATCATGAAATGCCAAATATATTGCTCTTCCTCTACCATAGAACTGGAACCCATACTCATAACAAAAATCAGAATTATACCCAAAACAAAAATCTCGTTTATGCACCAACCATGCATCAAATTACTCAGATTAGAAGATTGTTGCTTCTCCCCAGAGTAAACAGTTCTGGCCATCCAAATTATGAGGCTCATCAATATCAAGCATGAAATGGTCATTGCCACAACACCAAAAGTAAGTACTCCGACAGGTTTCTGCAAACAATTTCAGAAATATGATAACGAAAGACACAAGTTGATTATTGTTATGCCATGTTTAGAACCATCAGAAAACATAAGGACAGAAGTTATGTTGTTTTCTGCACACGACACAGATGTTTCAAGATGGAAAAGAATTTACATACATCAGTAACTCTACGTGATAGCCATTTGCTTGAAGTTTTTAGGAACTCATAATATGCTGCAACAGTGGCAGTAACATGTTCCCTACAGTAAGACCAAGATAGATAACTCAAAATTATGCATAATACCATTGATGTCACTATACAGACTAGTTAAGCATGAAGGAACGAGGCAATGCAGTTTAATATTTTGATAAATTACAACTGCACTCACCCAAAGGTTTCATTAGATTTCCAGGAATGATAAAGATCTGAAGCATTCAGATATAAGCAACAAAGAACTTCTTCTATATGACCGCTACAATTTCCTCTAATCTTCTGACCATTAGCACGAGCAACGTGTACAAAATTTCCACATGATAAATCTGGTAATTGGGCTTTTACTAATCTAAGCAACTGCCAGGAATTCAACTCCAATGCTCTGAGCTTTTTATCATCTGATTTGATTAAGAACAAGGAAAATAAGCGTATAAATTTCCCATTATACAAGCATGAGAGGCAACTAACTGTTACAGCTGCTTTCTTTCTCTTCACATTAACTTATTTTAAGCTGACATTTGGAAGGTGCAACTACTCAAATGCGCAAAGATACACAACAAAAATGGGCACAGCTGACCTGGCAAAGAATCAAATGGTGCTGAAATCAGGAAACCAACATTGTTTTTCGGAATTGGTACACCAGAAAGAACAGCCAATGTTGGAGTAATGTCAACCTGATCCATTTAACTTGTCAGCTCAGCAATAAAACCTAGTTGTCCAACAAAAATTGGATAATAAGAAAGAGAGTTCAACACAGGATTAATTGGTATAAAGGTAACAAATTGAAAGAGCTAAGGGATTATTTTAAATTCTAGTGCAATTTGTTTTGGAGGCATTGAAGAGTACCATAACATTTATTTATCAATAAACTGGTGACTAGTTCACTAATCATCTAGAAAAATAAAACCCAATTTGAGACATGAGAAAAACCACTGAAGGAACTTGTCAAAATGTAGCATAATTTGCTCACCTGGCTAACAGGCTGTATAGTTGCTGATGCATAATCATCGATGATCCTATTCAGGCCAATAAAAAGAACTAAGGAGTCAGTTTCTTCATATGAAGAACCACCGTGGTTGCCATTTTCAGTCATGCCATGATCGCTTACTACCACCTATATAAACAAAAACAGATGCACATATGTTGAAATGTTGAAACAATCATATGAAAGGGCAAAACCTAGCGATGGCACCACCTCATAGTTCCATAATTTTCTCCACTTAGAAACACTACAATTAGTCATTCAGAGGTACGACCACTTTGTAGATAACTCAGCATATTTTTCTTTTTCAATGCCTTCTTAATCAATTTTCATGAATATTTTGGAAACTTAGATGCTCAAAAAAGTGCTATTAATCCCATCTGCTCAAGTATCCTGACTAATGATGGAAGCTGTAAATATTTCACAGCAAGAATAAAAAATTCTGAGGAGACAGCACAAGCTGAATGCTAGTCCCAACACTTGGATCACAGAATCTTCCTGATGATCTATGAAATCCATCCACTATTTGACTTCGGATGTTTTGAATAGAGAGTTTTATTATTAATGATAGTATTGACATTGGAAAAGAATATGAATTGAGGAAGAACTAACCAAAAGTGTGTTCCTTGCATCATTAACTTGATTCAGGATAGTCCTCAAATGAATCATCTTCACCACTTCATCCATCTCAAAAAGTTTTGGGATCATCAAGACACTGAAGAAGTTGAACACTGATCCAAGTGAAGCTCACAAAATAACAACCAAAATTTCATACTTAAAGAAGTATTGGTGGAACTAGATGAGATAGTACCTGTTGCGGCCACCAATATGCCCAACGTGATCCACACCCAGATAATGAAGAATCTAGAAGTATAGCCATTGAAGAATAAAACAAGAAGAAAATATGAATCATCCATCCATCCAAGAAAAAAATTAATGCTCAACCACCAAAAATTAAAAACTCATCTATATGGACCCATATAAGAAACATTTTAGGGTCTTTTGATGTCAAAACAGATTTGCTGTTATCAGAGTGACCAGCAAAACACCACATATTTCAACATATATTGTGCAGGAATATTCTACATAAGAATACAAGGAATAAAATGAGAGATGACAACGGGCTTGAAAAACACCAATAGGTTAGAGAGTTAATACAAAAACAATTTAACAGGCTACAAAATACCACTTGAAATAAACTTACGGAGCAATATTGATGTTATTGAGAATCAATCAAGTAAACACATTTTTGTACACATTTTTCATCACCTTTATCGATTCATTGTTGTATGAAATGTTATATATTATGTGGTTAAGTTCTTTACCATTTAGGCTTGACCCACAAATTATCCCATTATGTTGTAATCAATTCCAAAAATAGCCACCTGAAACAAAAAAAACTCGTAGATAAAAATCCATTATCATTTTAGAGGAGGATCTCGTATAGAAATCCAGGATTTTTCTATCCCACCCATCCACTAAGGAAAAATCTCTCTTCTATGTAAAGAAACATGTGAAAATAATGCAGATAAACGTATGGTCTAGACTTAATACTATGAAGAGCGGATCTTTGCTCAATCACAACTCTGAATAAACTCATGTCACTTAACAAGTAACATTTTACTCCATCTTCAAATGCAATCTTACTCAAATTTACATCATTCTGTGTAAGAGACAACAAGAAAATATTGCATCCATAACCTCAACCCTCAGCAACTACTACTCAGAATGCTCAAGAACATGTGAATTACAAAACACTAGACATGATGAAATAATTGAAATTTTATTTGATCAGACTCGGATAAAATTATTGATCAACAAAAACATCTGCAGTAATTCCTATGAATGAGGTCACATAGAATAGAATAAAAATGGAAATAGAAACACAAATCAAATCCTAAAACTAGAGATGAAAAATTAAAGAAAACCAAGCCATGACCCTCTAACATCAAAGAAAACAAAGTAATATAGTATTTACAACAGTCAAACTAAACAACCATTGAAAAGAACAAAATGCCTTACTAGAAGATTCCAGTCATCCATGCTGAGTTCATCTTTCAGATGACGAGAAACATTCTGATCTACTTGTGTAGTATCTTTAACCTGTACCAAGAAAAATATTCGAGAATTGATAGAAATAATTTGCTCCTGAGCCTTTGCCAGAATAATTAAGAAGCCCAGAACCGATGGCAAATTTTAGAATAGAAGTGTAATTTCAAGTCATAAGTAAAGAAAAGAATAAATTTTATTATCACATATGAATAACAGTGGAAGATTCTCCTCCTTACACTATTTTTCTATAATCAAGAATGTTATGAGAATGTATAAGACATTAGAAAATGATAACATAATCTCCACTCATCAAGCACAAAAGCAAGAAATAAAGCAATAAACCTACAAAAAAGCTGCTAACTCCATCATGTCTCATGAATAATTCTGGAAACAACTTAAGCCATGTTTCATCTCCAAGCATCACCATTTTCCAACCAATTCTAAAAAGTTGACCTGCAATAGAAGTTTCAAACAAGTGATATCTCTCACAAAGATATATAAAAGGGATCGCAAATTTTAACTCTTCCCATTTGCCATGATTGAATATATGAAACTTATTTTCTTGTTAATTCGGTCCTAATAGTGCAGAAAAAGAAAGGAACAATGAATTTATTCATGTGTACAACAACAGATATAAGACCAGAAAATGGTTGAGTCCTCTTACTTATCATAATTTTATACCAGACTACCCTCTTACTTCTACTAAAAGCCTTCCTACCCTAAATCAATTAGACTAAAATCCGGAGACACAAAGTTATTGATGAGATCTTTTACATTTAACAAAAATGACTACATTATTATTGTTATATTCTTGAAAGTAAAGTTTTTCAACAAGAAACAACGGAGTTAAAGCATTAAAATAGGGACAAATAACAAGTTGAAGGGCAAAATGATCTATTTAGGGAAAAAAAACAACTGAAGCATTCATCTTGACACTAAAACTTTGACTATTTCAACTAACCAAGAAGATTATCATCTAGTAGAGCCTGAGTATTAAAGTTGAAGGCCACGTCTAAGAATCCTCCAATTGCACCAGAGACCATAGCCTGCAATTGTAATATAATAATTTCAATTAAGAAGTACGTCTTGATGGAATTATGCCTTCCTGCACATAAAAGCAGTTACAATTACCTTTAAACGAGGCATTGTAACGGTTGGAGGTGCAGCCTTTGCGTGATAGCCAACTGCCAATCCATTAGATAGTAAAGATTGTAGATAAGGCATGGCTTCCTTCAAATCACTGCGTGGAGGTTTACCGCCCTTTCCTAGAACAAATTCTGCTGGAAGACCATCAATGACCTGAACTGCATATGAGTCCATCCAATGAAATAATAGACATCAATTGTTAAAATCATTCACTTCATCACAAGGTTTATCTGCATACCATCAATATGATCCTGTCAAACAGTGGGGGGATCCCAGAGAGCTCCTGTAAGTTATAGATCTGCCTGTCAGTGGACAGTTCAAATATTTGGAACAAGAAGAAGAAGATGCAAAGCTAGAAGTTCAGCAACTATTCCAGATTTCTAATACATACTTTACATACCACATGGGCTAGAAAACTTCAGTATCATAAAAGGAATGTGCAATCGCTCATTCAAAAGAGTTCTTATAAAAGGACCTTCATCTAGCAGAATAGAAATTATCAACCATCAAAGAGAAAACTCTTGTTAGAGGTATTAGTGTTTGAAAAACCGTAGATTCGACCGAACATGCCAATGAAATATTTCATTTCAGTTGTCTGCAGCGTCCCGCAGTCAACTTACTCGCCATTAATCGCCAATACTGGGAAATGGGGAAAAAAGTACAATATCTGCTCGATTTCACATTGCACGCATCAAATTCTAGCACGATAAAAGCCACAATCTTTCATATATGAACCAAACTTGGACATAGTAAAATCACGGGAAGCAAAATAATAAGACAATCACATGAAACAACAATATAGCGTTCAAACATAAATTGAAGTTCCAACCTAACTTTCTTCCACAACATTCATTAACATGTTTGAGAAAGAAATTAAAAAAACAGCGTTCTTGGACTACCCAGAACACAAATCCACTAAAGGGAATACAAGTCACGAGACCATAAAGAATGAAACCTGGTAAAGGGACTTGAGCTGCTGAGGAGGAAGATCGTCAGTTGGACGCTCATGGGAACCCGGTGGAAAGAAAGACTCCGGACCACTGCCATTAACGAATCAATCCAAGTTAAATAAAGCAAGAAAAGAACATAAGACAATTAGCTAAAAAAAACAACCAGGAAAATGAAACCTTGCACCGGAGAGAGCTGGTTTAACAGGAAAGAAACCGAAGACGAAGACTGAGAGACCAATGGACTGGATGAGAATGGCAGTCAACGTAAGAAGTGTTAACTTAGTACACGTTAGTTCGGTCATTCTCTGGAAGATCAAACACCACTTTCTGTTCCTTCCCTTTGTGATCTGGAACAAGAACTAACAGCTTCTGTTTGGTTGGACTCGGCACCTGCCAAAAGACTGGAGTTTTGAAACAGAACAAACTAGTAAGTTAAAAATACTTTAGCAAATGAGAAGTTAATGTTTGGGTGAAAGATGCTTATTTACATTATTTACGGAATTGCATTTACATTTTATGCTCAATTTATAACAATAAAAAAAGTATTTTTATTTTAATAATTAACGAATAATATATTTTATAAAATAATTTCTCAGAGAGAATTTATTTAAGAATAGAGTTTAGGTGAAAAAAGATTTGATAAATTTGGAATTTTTCAAACACGTTTATTTTAAATAAATATGACTTTAATTTAAGAGCAGTGTTACGAATATCGTACTGG
>JAOQMP010000208.1:33021523-33039001 GCA_027563575.1 Erythroxylum pedicellare | reverse complement strand
AAGTTTGGGAGAGTGGTTAGCCTCTCGAAAGCTAACCAAAAGGGGGGAGAAGGTGCTGTCTGTTCTGGGAGTTCTTTAGAGGAGAAGGTCTAGGAGGAGTCCTGTGAGCCTACATTACTGCTATACTTCTTTTCTTTCTCTTTCTTTGATCTAGAGCCTAAGGGATACACTGTTATTTACTTACTAAGTATTGGGTGTACTGGGTGTTTGGATACTATATTGGAATACATATAAGTAAAGATTGCTAGTGTTCTATCAAATTCCCAGTAAAAGGCTACTCCAAACAATAAGAATGTCAATTGAATTTTCACTTTGTTCACTTTTGTCTAACAATTATGCTTACTTAAAAACTCAATAATCAGCGAAAAGAAGGTTCTGGACACAAAATTGAGAACTTTCCTTAAAGTTCCAATTTTACAATTCAAGAGGAAAACCAGAAAATGGAGGATTCATAGGTTTAAGGCTAAAAGTTGTGTTTCCATAGGAGACGGATAGGAGATTAATATTTCTCGTCTTCAAAGGTAAAAGTAATTGGTAGTCCAGTGCATAAAGTGAAGGGTGCCCATAGTATATAAGGTCGCAAGAAGTGGACGCATATTCACCAGCTATTTTGATCGATTTGGAGTATATACAGAAAACTTTAAAGAAGTGCAAATTCCCCCCTCTTGGTAATTATCATTTGTAAATTTGTTCATAGCCTTATTAGCAAAGGTTTTCTACTTGCGGGGCCTTAGCATTCACAAGCCATAGTGCTTGATCCCTAGCACACATGAGTTACCAATTCCAGTATTCCTGTCATCTTAATTTCGCAGGTCAAAGTGAATGAGCTCAGAGGCACACATTAGTTTAGAGTTTTTTACATAGGGCTTGGGTTTACAATAGTTTAGAGTTTTTCACATAGAGCTTGGGTTTAAGGGTTACTTTAGCCCTACACGGATCTAGAGAAACCAAAAAAATTATTAAGAGGAATGAAGCTCATTGCATGGTTGCCATATTATGCATATTTCTTCACAAGCCAAAGGTAAGTTCAGTTTGGCGATGAAAACATCTATGTGACAGAAAAAGCAATTGAAAAGAAAGTAATCATGACATAAGTACTTATGTACCTCAACTACCCGACGAGCATCAGCAATTTGCCTCTGAGCACATGGATGATCAATCTCAAGAAGGGAAGGCATCCGCTCTTGTAGTTCATCTAGAGAGGCAAGCATTGCTTTCTTTTTAGATTTACCCAGGGCTTTTGCAGAAGATTGTCTCAATATATCCTGCAGAAAGCACCAAATACATCACTGCATAATGGCTTTCCTTTAATTCACCATTATAAGATCAGTTTCATTGAGAAGTATAAACCTTGACTTGCTTCAATATGCCATCAAGAGAAATTAAAGATGCTAATCGCGCATCTTCCACCGCAGTTGCTGGAGTTTGAATGGGTGAGGTGCCATTTTCCAATGTAAATAAAGCTACATCACTTCTCATTTGTTGCAAAATCTAACAGCATAAAATAGTTGCATCAAGATACACCAAACAATTAACTTAAACATGATTATTACAGTGGGAATGCACTTAGCGAAGTGAAGAGGAATCATAATAGTGAAGTGAAGAGAAATTGTTAGGAATTAAACAGATGATGAAAAAAAGTACAAAAGAGTATTCAATAACCATAGAGCCAGAATCAAATCTTTAGATGCATAATTAGTTTAAATGTTAGATGTTATTTTGAATTCCATGAAGAAACTACTTAGAATGTGATGCTCATAACTACAGTCATTATCCCGTGAAAATTTTAAACTAAGACACTACTGCATATGTTTCTAGTTCACAAGTTTAGGATCCCTCAAAATGATATCTAGAAGACTGTGAAATTACTACTGGTATCATTTGAAAGTAAAGGTAAAAGAAGGAAAAAGAAAAGGAACAAGATCTTACATGTTATAGTCTATGTGCACTAATAGAAAACCATAAGGGTACTAGGTGCATTAATGATACAATTTAGTCCATCTAATTATGACAGTATGGTAATAAAGTAATGCAATGTCCTTAAATAATACCTAAACTATTCCCTTATCGCGTACATAAAACATTATTATATGGAATAAATAAGTCTTTAATATCTTTAATAAAGACACCACAACGAACATTTGATTTTAAGCAAACAACTATAGGACAAAAGATTACCATCGACCATATTCATCAGCATTCAACAGTTTAAAACTCTCATCAGGGAAATCAAATAACTTTGATTCTATCTATGCATTCTCGTCCTGAATAATGATGCAGAAAGATTAAACAATAAGAGCAGTTTAATCAAACTATGAGACACAAATAACTGTTGATAGTGAATAATAAAAAATCAGAAACCTTGTATTGGTACAAGAAGCTAGTTCTTATAAAATTAAATAAGGAGTCTAAAACTTACCAAAAAATGAGCATCTATAAGAAACCAAAGGTCAGAGATAAAGTACGTTTGTTATGTAAATCACCTTTCGTCTTTTATGATCAACAGACTCGAGAGCTGAGCGCAGTTTTGCAACCTGTGTTGCATCTCCTGCTTCCTCTGTGGCTAATGTTCCAGCAATATCCTGATTAATAAGTGAAGAATTAAAAAAAGAAAAAGAGAAACCCAATCATGCCACAATCTCAAAATCCATTCACAGAACTGAAGAAGTGGAGAATTGCAAGACTCTCAGGAGGAAGGAGCGGCAATAAAGTATGGATCTGGTATGTCAATTTCAGCTAAGGATGGCATAACCACTGAACGACAACATTCTAACTGAGAAGGCAAATATCAACCACAAAATTGCACCGGTAGAATGTCAGTCAAATGGGACCCACCAACAAATAGTGTATTAAATATGAAAAATAAGAAAAAAAATAAGCAAAAGGAGGAGGTAATACACAATGACTAATGAAGTTCAATGTGAAACAAACATAAGCCAAGCACATATTGACACAACTTCAAAGTGTTTCTCACAGTTACGTATCATCAAGTCCTGACCAATGAAGTGACATACCTTTAAGTGTTGCAATTGAGAGGTGTAGACCCGCTTTCCATACTCAGATAACAGCTGGCCTAGAGCATCTGTGCTAGGTGGCATTGCAGCACCAAGCCCAGCCATCCAACCATCCATAATTGCAGTTGAAAGTAGTTCCAATTGACCAGTGGCCCCACCAGATGCGTCATCTCCAGTAACTGAAAGAAATTCGAAGTTCTCTGCAAGCCAGGACCTAATTTGCCTCTGCAGCTCACCAGCTGGAGTATGAACAAAGAGAGCAGCAAGCGCCTTGTTTCCGATGGAAAAACTTTTTGCCTCCTCTTGTATTTCCCTCAGTTTTCCACCAGTAACTTGCTGCCTCCATGAGTCCTGAATGTACCAAGGTAAGAGATTTTGAAGCATCCATTTGCATCATATAATATTCCTTAGAGCCATGAACAGAACATGACAGGATTTTGAGAACATATATGAGCATATGTAGCACCACCATGACAATCAGAATACAGTTCACAAGGAGTATGAAGGAAATCTAATTGTTTACTTCCATTCACACAAATAAAATATCAGAACAAACCCTAGATTTTCTTTCTTCTTCACAAGTATTAGCTAGGCTTACATGATGATGTCTGTACATGCACAATTACAGGATTCCTTCTGGTTCTTACATTTTGTACATATGGTTCAGGGATGTATCCTGTCTGTTTTAAAAAAACAGGAAATGTGCATAAAATCATAAAAATATCCAATATGCTTAATCTGTGGAGACATATAAGAATGGAAAATTCTATCATATACGCGTCCGTCCTGCCTCTTTCCTTTAACCATTCTAGAACTTACTTATGGTCAACATGAATATTCCATCTTCTAAATATTTACATAAAAAAAGAGAACATATTGAAGGTACCTGATCAATTCCTCTCATTCTCAGAACCACTGATGACAACTTGGATTTCCTTTCTGGCTTTATATTCACTTTAAATCCCTGAATTTGTTCATCTATGTAACGCACAGGAGATCTTCCAGGACTGCTACCTCGGCTGGAGCTTCTGCTTCGTCCAGTATTAGCTTTTTCTAAATAGCATTCTACAGAAGGAACCTAAGTGAAGAAAGCAAAATACAATGAGATCTCAATGAAGCCATACATGCTCCGAAAATTAACCAAACAAAGAGCATCCTATGCATCATTACCTTGATGGATTGCAGCTCTGGGGATCTAGCTAGTAAGGATCTTATATACAAGATTCTGACACGGGAAACAAGCATGGTGTCCATTACCCTTCTTGGTTCCATTTTACGAATAAAAGAGAACACAGCATCTCTAATTTCAGCAAGTATTTCATGCTCCCTAGAAGCACCTGCTTTAATAACAGCAGCTAGAACCTGTAATAATTGGTCCCTGAGGTAAGTGTAAAGTTCCCAATTTATCAAAATTAAATACGATGTTTGTTGAAAAAAATAAGCCATCTCAAGAAAACAATTAAGAGCAGGTTCTTTTCAACTGCCATGCCAGATTGCATTGAACAATAAAGGGGAATAGGCAGGTAGAAAGGGTAACAGTTAACTAAATACTGCATTCAAGCTAGCAAAGCTAAGAAAACCATGGCCATAAAGCTCAATTTCAAGAGCTAAAACTAGCCAAGATCAGAATTTACAGAACGAAAAAGACGCAGAACAAGAAGAAGACAGCTTCCATGGTAATTTAGAAATGGAATAGGAACATAACCTTAAGCCGAAAATAAGAACTAAGCAACATATAGCAGATCTGGCCTGTTTCTTTATTAATATCAATGAAAATACAAACTCAAAATTAGATGATAATAGTTACTAACTTCACAGTAGCAATTCCAAAAAAAAACATCTAGGATTTAGAAAGAACTGGGAAGCAATTAAAGAATTAAACTTTTACCAGCATCAGAAGCTTGTTCGCGCCATCTGAAATGGCGGCAAGGCCATCATATTGTTCAGGATCAAAATCATTTAGAGCAGCTGTAAGATATTCTCCCGCTGGTGTGGTTTTAACATTCTCAGAACCTAATTTAACCAAAGCAACTGTTCCATCAGTCTTATGAGCAGCAAAAGGAACATCATCCACAGAGCGTCCTTTATTGCTGCTATCACTCCTGTAAGTTCAATAGCAGCTGTGACCGTAAGAAAAATAGATGGGAAAATGTATGATGATACATAAAAGAACTAATTGTTTCTACATAATATCACCTTCCCGGATCCCCAACATTGGTTGTTCCTTTGGATAATGGACTGGAGAGCTGAAAGAAGTTAGCGAAGTTAGAAATCAATAACTGTAAGACAAACAATAGAAGAGCTTCCCAATATTTTAAGCCCCGTATAGCTCTATGAAATGGAAGCACTACAAGGTAAGGAAGACATACCCACACATAGTCCATGAAAGAACAATTTTGAATATACCTATATCACTTTCCAGCAAAAACCATAAAAATACACAAACTTTTAAAAAAGTTGTACTAAGACTTTGTTGCACACTTATACAAGACTTTGTTGCACACTTATACACACCTATAAAATCAATAAATACATGAGTGATTTGAAAAATGTAAAGAAACAACTTGAGAAAGAAGGAAAGACATGAGAATATCTACACAAACTCAATGTTTTGAATTACTGGGATCAAGAAAATATATTTCTATCTTCTATTAGTGTGATCCATACACATGATTTTGATAAAGGAAAGAGTAGAAACTAAGGCCCAACTTTCTAAATAACCGTTAAAAAACTTGGGACCTTCACTACGCCACATACAAAAATTCAATCCAGGAAGGCTTCAGAAGAGTCACCAGCAATACCCCATAAAAGATCTTAACATCGTTTCTCAAGTTACAAGCACCAAAAAAATTGGAAAGTGGTCAAAGGAGGACGGTATCAATATTCTTGAGAACTTTGATGAGTTCAAAAAGAAACCTGTGATGATATAGCTGATGATGCTTTTTCTGTTAACCTATCAAACAATTTCTCGTTTTCTTCATGCAATCTCTGCATACACAAAAAGCAGGGAAATTTAACGACATACACTATAACTATTGATTTCTAGTTATGTATAATATATATAAAGAAGTACTAGGATCAAGAGGAACAATATATAAACAAATTTCATACATACTATATAAGTGAAACAAGTTGATCTTAAATAGTTTCTCAAGGAAAACAGAGCTGAGTCTCTCTTTGTGCAGGTAAAGGTAATTCAAATGATCAGTAGCTAATAAGTCCCATCTTTCACTTCTTCGTCTTCAGTTGAGTAAAATAGAACATAACCAGAAAACCATGACTCTCCTTTAATAAGGGTGGGGGTTTGTAATTAGATGATCCCTAGCTTGCATATCCCATCCTGCATTCCCTTTCTGTTTCCACGTTTTTCTATACATTTCAAATGGAATGTAGAAATATGGTCGTGTTGTTATTGATAGCTCACAGCCTTGTTTTTGTGCAGGTCAACTAGATGTAATAATTAAGAAATAAACTCAGCTCTCGTAATTTCATGTTAAAGCATGAGATTCCATTTAATTTTGTAGATTTAATAACTCTGTGGGTTTTGTTAAGTGTAACAGACCTCAATGAGGGTATCACGTTTTTTGAGTTCTTCTTCAAGTTTCTTTGTGACTGCTGAAGTATCCCCATGTTCCTTGGGAATTGATGAAATTCCAGGCAATGATTCTAAGCCAACAGTTGGCATTTCCTGACTATGGCTAAGGGCTTCACTAAGTTGAGATTCCATGTTTTTAATCTTGGCCTACAAGAGAAAGTGAAGGTCAACATTATGATGCAAACATGTACAACAAAGATTAATGACCAACAAAAGAGAACCTGAGAAATGGCAATTACTCCAGAAAGTATGATCTTTCAATCCATCAAATAAATGATAGAAGGTTAAGGAAAACTTAGACCTACTTGATCATCAATAAACTAATTCTGTGAGGTGTTACTCTTTGTAGAGCTTTGAATCAAGAATATTTAAGTTAGAAAGCCAAAATATGTGTTCCAGACCAGAGCCACATTAAACAATTGTTAAAGTAGTAGTTGAATGACCCACAATTCACATAGAACTCCATGGTCATACATCAGGTTATTAAAAGAGTACAATCTGACAGAACACTATGTTGATGAAATACTAACATTCCACTCATAGACCTGAGAGTATAAGATTTAAGTATGAACAACCTGCAATGTCTGAATTGTGGAATCTCCTTGTTGTATCTGAAGCTTTTGCTCCTGTTCCATCTGTAGTAGTTGAGCTAATTGATTCCGAAGCTGAGCATTTTGCTCCTTTTCTATCTTATGCTTGTCTGCAAGCATGACATTCTCAGACTGCATCAAATAAAAGTAATGAAGTAGCTTAACTTCATGTTGAAGTGGCAAAATAAAAGTCATACAAGTGCCAACCAAATTCAGAAAACGTATAGGTCAATGACAGATTGTTGTCAGTCAATGCATATAGAAAAACTTCATTAACTAGAAACTCGTCTTCTTCTGTATAAAAAGGTTATCCATAAAGATGAAGAATAGAAAGAAAGCAGGCTACAGTGCAGAAAAGAATCATGAAAATGCCAAGTAACTCTTCAACTCATGACAGAGTAGAACTGTATACCAAACCCATGAAGTGAAGAAAAAACCTTTAGATCCGATTGCAGTGCGAAAGAAACTTTCCACGCCTTCTGAACTTCATTGAAGAGGAGGACACACTGATCATTTGCATCTTTAATTGTTTGCTTCAGTCCTAAAACCTCCTGTTTCAGATCATGAATTTCCTTTTCTTTCTCATATAACTCCTTCCGTGCATCATTTGCCTACATGAATCATCAAAACTAATAAATGGGCATGGTCCAAATTAGCTACATCGATCAATTATCAAAGTATAACTTTTTAATTACCACATGCTATGACCTCATTTGTTCGATAACAACAAATAAAATGGAAAAGGGAACCCTAATCCATCCAAACTTAAACTATGTATCTTTCTTTTTGCACAACCATTATGGATCTCCCATGAATTTAAACCCACAATAGTTCCAAATTTTACTAACTTCTCCAACATTCACAATCACGTAATTACTTCCTTAAGCTTGTCTTGCATTAAGGACAGTTGTTGGGAACAAAGTGGTAGCCAGAAGAACATGTTATAAGCAGATCATAATTACTACTAAAAGGATATATTAGAAAAGATACTCACTACATCTCTCCATTTCTTAATTGTATCTCGATTTCCAAGGCTTAATGTAGCATTTCTAGCCCTGGAACAAAAATTGAGGGAGGACAACATCTCAGACATATTTGCAGCATTTGGACACACATTGAGTATCATCAAAGTATTTGAGCTCCCCCCTAAAGAAACATAGGCAAAAATATACTCAACATTGTTTATTAGAAGAGAAAAGCAGGCAGCATGTTAACAAAGCAAGGTAATTCTATGAACTACAGTAGTTAGTAGATCGGATATTTCCATGTACATTCATGCCAAAAAAATACATGCAACATGAAGTTTGGCCTTCTAGTTGGAATACAGCAATATGCAACTCACAATCTGCTCAATGATCACGTATCTAGCCATAATCTACTTGAGATTCTAAAATGTTCATAAACCCTACAAATCAGATTTGAGCAAGATTGCAGAGGTAGAAGGGCACACTGAAAATGGTTTTCCATATAAATTATCCAGCATAACCAAATTCTTGATGCATAATGTACAAAGAGGAAGAACAAATGGAATAGCTTAACCGTAATTGGTTTTCAACCTAACTATAACAAGCTAGATGTTCCTTTTTATGGGGCTCACAAATTACATAATAGCAACTGCAATACGTATAATAAGAAGAAATACAGTACCTACAGAGTCCGAAAGGATATTTGTTAGCATAGAATTTTCGTAAGGAACAACTTGCTTCCTTGAAGTCAAGGATGATAAAACATCTCCCAACCTACATAAGAAACATAAGTTGCAATGAAATAACAGGAACAAATGATTGGAGTATGATGTAAAATACAGTCTATTTGGAACTCAATTTATTGTTGCTGTTACTCGACAAACATTAGTTAATATCCTAATGTCTGCACTGCTTTCCTGTTGTCCCAAATTTCTCTTCTCCGTATATCAAAGGGAAGAAAATTCTATTCAAAAGAACCGGTTCAAAGGAAGAAAGAAGCAATAGGTAATAACTGTCTTAAGCTCTGGCCTCCTCAGTTGGATTCCCAAATTTCATGCATGGCTCTAATGAAATGCTCTGGTAGTTGAAACCAGCAGACCAACAGATACTAAATTGACAACAAATGCCAATGGAAACATACGCTGAAAGTGATTTCATCACATGTAGCAAGTCTGTCACTCGTTCTCCACTATCATCTTCTGTAATTAAACCTTCACTTCCAGCAAGGTCAACAAGAGAGAGCTTGCTATATAAATTTTCTCCACTGATCAAATTATTATAAAATATGTGTATTGTGACAATCCTGACAATGGGAAAAGGGACAAATATCAATCAGTAATCCCAATTTAGAATCACCAAAATAAATTTCATAATACATTAAATGATGTGCTTCACATTATGTGCTTAACTAACGTCAATGGTTTAAATCTTCAACTATGGGAACTATCACCTCTTAACTCCACCTTGATTTCTTTCAGCCCATGCCACATGTGCCATAAATTTATTTTAAATCAACTATGAATTATATGACATAAAAGTTATCTGAACTTCTATCAATTTCTATCAGTATACCTATTACTATATCTACAGAGTCAATTTTATATGAAAAGGCACTGAACTCAATCACTTCTGCTGTTAATCTTCAGTTTGAAGTCCTTGCAAGTTCACAGAGATATCAATGCAACGGTCATAATGGCAAGGAATACTAAGTATAGATTTTAAATTTTATCCTTCCTTTACCTTTTACTGTTCATTTCAATCAACCACAAATCTTAAGTCATTGCTTGAAGATTTAAACACATAAACCTATTGCATCCCCTGGCACAGGGCCATGTGGCTAAAAATGTTTTCTACAACCACTATATTTGGCTTCTAATTTCTAAAGACACCAGTTCCATGTTAAAATGAAATCCAAGCCAAACCTTCAAACAATTGGTGGGGCCTGGGAGTAGGCCTCATGTTAAGCTCTTAGGAAATTGAATCCAGTTTCTACCAACCAATACAGAAAAAAATATATTTGTAGCTCAATCCTGTATTATGTACCATATAACCACAGCAAAACAGCTAAAAGTACAAAAAAGAACAATATACAATCTATTTTGACAGATCCAAAACAATATGCCATAATATCCTTCATAAACATAATTTTGTTTTTATTTTATAGCTAACAGTTGTGCCAAATAATATGCATATAACCACTGTTGAGATTTATTTAAGCATAACCAATAAATTTAGCGGACAAGTCAATAATTTCACAAAATAATATGGCTCCATGCTGATGATAGACACATGCTCATATCATTTGACCTAATCTTTGACAATTTAGACTTGTCAGTGCTTTACAATATTTTGAAGAAACTTAACATCCGAAGAACAAGGCTTCAACATGCTTCTTACGTTTAATTAGATAAAATCAGGGGCAGTACTCTAACAACAAACAAGTATGTATTACGAAAGCAACGAGAGTATAGGACGTACAAATGAGAAACATCGAATTTTGATTCATCATCTCCCCGTCTAAGAAATGCAGTTTTCAAGACTTTAGAGAAGTCCAATGGATTATCAACCTTTTCTTGCACAAGCTCCACAAAAGATTCAGCTGCTCCCATTTTGATCTTTTGCAAATTGATACCAGACTCCGACAGCAAATCCCTTACCTATGCAAGTGAAAAAGGCACATCTATTAGAGAACTCATGATTTATTATGCTCAATTCAATTACAAAAGGGAAGAGTAAACTTTGACCAAAAGAAAGTATGGTTAAGCTAAATAAAGAACACAAGGAACCTGTTCATTGTAGAGCTCAAAAATAGTAACTGAGAAATTGAATCGAGAAGTAGAGGTTGAATCTGAGTTAGCTAAGTCAAACAATTCCTCAAAGCAACGAGCATATAAACCCCGATCATGACTAGATCCTTGCTGAGAAGAGTGAAACCATGTTAGAGAAGTCATTCAACATGCAAAATGATGGAAACTGAAAATAAAGATTCACATGCAAACTATCATACGCTTATGCATTTTACATACATAAATATGTGTCAAAAGTGTTATTAATGAGCGTTGTCTAGACAAATAGGTTCTCAGATGTCTCAAAGGAACCAAAAGCAAAACAAATTCACAGCTCTCAGATCTTGCATCCTAAAGTCCATCTTCCTAATATTTTTTGACAAGCAAACAGTACCATAGTGTATGTCTTCCCAGAGCGAGTTTGTCCATAGGCAAAAATAGAAACATTGTATCCATCGAATGCTGACTGCACCAAGGGTTGAACATCATTAAATAGTTCAGCTGCAAAATGAACTTTCGATGTCAGACCTTAAGCAACAAACCTCCATGGTATTGCTGCATCAACTACTAAATACGGGTCAAGAGCCATACTACAGAACCCATCTTCATGGTACCTTTTGGTAACTTTTGGAAATAAGGAATAACTAGGGAATGTTAGGAAACAGAGCAACAACTCAGAACTACAACATAAGAACCAATGTAAGACCTTGTCCAACATGAGGGCCAAAAACTCGGTCAAATTCAAAATCTTTTTTATAATTGGAAAGGGTTTCATCGCCAGTATTTATGCGGATTGTGCAGTCATCAGGAAACTCAGCAACAGAAGGACCTTCGTCTTCAAATAATGGTCTTGCACGACAATAAACCTTTATGTTTCCTGCAAATTAAAATTTGTCTTTCAAGAAAACAGAAATTTGCAAAAGCTTAATGAAAAATAATCTAATAATAAATGAACAATAATTTTATGAATTCTGGAATGTGTCTGAAAAATGAGAATGGGAAGGGAGGGAGGGAGAGAGATTTTGATGTAGAGAGGTTTTGCATACAAACCTTTGGCTGTCAACAATTCATTGAACAATCTTCTCTTCTCATTGATCAATGGCAATATCCTAGCCTCAGCTTCGAGGACAACTTGATCTGGCATTTATATTGCGTAGACAAGACAATCATGTGAAAAGAACTTTAAAGCATTGACAATAAGAAGAAAGATGGCCTGCCTAAAATGAAACGTGCAGAAAATTTATAGATTTAGGAATTAATCAGATGTTACAAGGTCCTCCCGACAGCTTTTTTCACAATATAGCACTAAACTCAATCTTAAACGTTCAATTAATTAACTAACCAGTCAAACTGGTAAACATTCTCAAACAGAAGACTGGACTTGCGTGAAAAGTACTAAATGTCGAAGATCCATTGAAAAGATAAAAATTTTTACCTAGCTTGAAAGTTTTGGAAGCCAGAACACCCAAATAGCGCGTAACTCTTTCAAGTTTTGCATTAGAATACTCTTGTAATTCAACTGCTTCTTGTCTCAACTCCAAGTAATCTTCTTTCACACCCTGCACCAAAATATCAGTAGAAGTGTTCCCAAAAATCAGAACCAAGCGTTGCATGGCGTGGATATCTCAAGACAGACATAAATTTTCAACAATACCGTAATTACAAAATCCAGAATAAATGTTATGAAATGTTGAGATAGCCTAGGAAATTAAGAGTAGCCACCGGTAGCCTAGGAAATTAAGAGTAGTCACCGACCACTAAAACCAGTAAGCACTGACCTTATCATCAATGAGCTCAACGAGAATCGTCAAATTCAAAAGGACAAAAAAGGAAAAAAGACAACAAGTAACCGCAAAAACCAAACAACTAACCTTGACTTTATCCTTCAATCGCTGGACTTTGGAGGAGAAAGCCTGCTTGGAGAAGTCAGAGTTCTCACGAGGAAGAGCCGACGTCGCTGTCGAGGAGATCGAGTACCGCCTCATATGCTTGTGGTCCTCCTCCGGCTCCGTTGTGGCCAATGACTTCCTCGGCTCGAAGCCACTCACGTCCCAGCTCCACCTGTTCCTCTGGTCCGCCATCAGAAGAATCCTAAGCTCTCACCTTCTACACTCTTCTTCTTCTTCTTCCCTCAGGAACCCCAAACAAACACTCCCTCTTATCTTCCCACAGGATCGAGATCATCGATTCATTTTGTTCACTACTTGAGAGTGTATCGTTTAGTTGCTGGCTCTGGATTTAATTTTGAATGGTTCAGGTGGAGTTTCTGATTTCCGGGAAGATACGGCACCGTCCTGGGAAGGGGATGTTTGGCTCTAAAGAGATATGTAGTACGGGTGCACTCGAGCGCTACCTTAACTGATTGATCATTTGGCTATAAAAAAATAATGATTATAAATAAATTTTATTTTTAGATCCGAAAACATTATTCGTGCTCAAATTTTAGTAAAACACCCTCTAAATGTATTATGATTTAGTAAGACATCATATTAGTAAATTTATCTTTATAATATTAATATGTTCTTGTAAAATATTATTAATAAGAATTATATTAAATATTACTTTATAAACATAAATATTAAGACTTTATTTTAAATTTTTATAAAAATAACTCATACTCTTAACACCTTTTTTATTTCAATTTATAATACTTAACCAAAATTTAGATTTCAATACAATTAAATAGCATGGTTAATTGGTTCAATGTGATTGTGAGTTTTGTGATAGGTTGGATTGGGTCGGACCATCATTTTAAGAGATAGGTCAATCGAATTTGAATAACACGGTCTGTTAAAAATAAAATTGTTTTAGTTTAACTTAAAATCTTAAATTTCTTAAATTTAAAAGCTAAAATAATATTATTTTAGTTATTAAATTTAAAATAAAACAATGTTGTGTTGTGAATTATTTGAAAATAATTTTTTATTAATTAAAAATAAGATTGTGTATTATTAAACTATTTTATTATTAATAAGAATTATTGTTGTTGTTATTATTAAGTCAGCTATCAAATTTAATTCAATTCCGGATTTAGTTAATTTGAATTTGGTACGTTAATCTTACATCAAATTGAATCAAACTAATTATAAATATACTTAAAATATAACGGTTGGACATTTGTCATGTTAACTAAAAAATTATCACATTAAAAGCAGAATAATTAATTTTTAACTTTTCTTTGAAGGGAAGTTAGTAACGTCACTTTTGCATTTACTACAGTGCTAGTACTCATTGAATGAGACGTGCCAGCCAACCAGCCTTAGCCAGCTCCACAGTCACTTTGGGGTCCTGTAAATATTAATTAGTAATATATTTAATACATATTCTTAAAAAAAATTGACAAGTGGGAACTGAATATTTGCAATGGATTTTCCCAATTTATAAGAATATATTATGAAGTCTCTTGACTAAAAGCTAGGCCAAGACTTCAACATTAGTGTTGAGGAGATTGAGATTCAAATTCAGATTGAGATAGAGATTGGTTGTACTTTTCTTAAATTTTGAATTAAGATTTTAAATTTTTTGTATAATTTGAAAAATGAATACGTTTTTGTCTATAATTAATGACAAATTTAATAAGACAATTGTGAATATTATGTTTTTGTTTAAATTTAGCGGCATAAATTTTATTAAAACAATTGTGAATATTTTACTAAATATGAGGTTAGTATATTAAACTATAAAAAATAAAAGTAAGTAAGATTATAAGATAAAATTATATTATTTATCATATTATTATTTGTGTGGTGACCTCCACTTCTCTCCAAAATGGCCCAAACTTGAACTTAGGCTATGTTTGATTGGGAGTTTATGTTAGATATTAGCAGATCAAAACATAGCCACAAAAATTATGTTAAACACAAGATCGATTTTATATACTTAAAAAACGAAAAACACATACTTGGTTGATCGTTGTAATTCCACTGGTTAAAGAACTATCTATTTCAGTTTCTACTGCAAAGATCTCCTACTCAATTTTCTGTAAAAAACTTCAGAGAAGAAAAAAAAGGAAACCAACATGAAACCAATACATGCAAATATATGTTTTATTCTCAAACGTTGCCTTCATATATTTATGTATATAACTACCTTTAGTAGTTATTTAAGAATGATGATGATTATATGCATCACGGGTGTACATAAGTCATCATCTCCCACTCACACATGATGGGTTTAATAAAACTCTGCAATGCTCATACTTGTTCAATAAGCGATATAACCAGCATACGACGAGAGTACATTGTCACATATCTGTTAAGAGCATATGACATCTCCATTAATAAATTGATCTTGAGACTTATGTGTCATTGGGCAGACATTGTAGGCTATACCTTAGGTCATATCTCGCATTTACACTTTTCTTTGATCTCATTTAGTTCCTAATGTCATGACTGTATTCTAGTTCTTTACCAAAAGAGATGATATCCATTTATGAATACTTTTCATGCAAGTCAATGATCTAAATTAAATGACTTTCCTCTATTCTCAATTCTCTTTTGAATTAAATTTAATTTGCTTTTCTAAAATTATTCCATAGGATTGCATCTTGCATGATCTTTTGGCAATAACCTAAAGTCGCAAACCTTAAATTCAATTCTCAATAATGAGACAAGAGTCATAAGGGCATATGATGAGTTTCTTCTTAATTTCAAGGGTCTCACACAATGTAAGATGAGATCTTACGACTTACATTAATCCCTTTTGTGGTTAGTTGTGCGCACATAGTACAAGTCATGTGCTACAGTATTTACCCACTTCGTTTAACTTGAACATCTTTATTCAAGAAATATCGTACAGATGATAGTTCAAACATACTCAATGTTTAACTTGAATTCACTCATCTACTCAAAAACTTATTCAGAACTCACATCTAGCAATGTAAGACAGATATGGTGATTAATAAATCAGTTTGAACTAATTTCTTTGCGGGATTTATAGTTTAAGTTTCTCGCTCTCAATTATCACCTAAATGATAAACTTTAAACATGCCTCATCTCTGGCAAGCATAAACACTAGAGGTGATTTTTTGTGTGAGAGGGCCACTTTTTAATCTGTCTCATATACTTATGATTCATCCCAAAATATGTTTATACACAAACACATATATTCATGAATCAAATGATACACAATGTATAATCTTCATCATACATTATATCCAAACATATGACATCAGACTGAGTAAACATACATAGAGAAAAGTTTATCGGTACATTTCAACATCTACGTAGTCCTAGTGACTCTACATGCCCAATGTATACATCTTTAGAAATTGGCTTAATCATTGGGTCTGCTATCATATCTCGTGTAGATATATATCTCATGTTCACTTTTCCTTGTGTAACTATATCTTTCACATAATTATACCTGGTATATAAGTGCTTTGTCTTACAATGAAATTTAGGGTCTTTTGTATAAGCAATTACAACTTGACTATCACAGTTGATGGTCATTGGATTAATTTTGCTTTTAGTGACTCCCAAATGCACAAAAAATCGATGAAGCCTGATTGAACCTAAGTTTTCTATATCAATTGGTGACAATTTCATGGTTTTTATTATACTTCTTGGCTCTTATTTTCATACTTTATGCTTAATTTAACTCATGAGTGTTTGTTTTAAATTAATATAGTTTGAGGGTAAAATTGTCACAAATAATAAGTAATTGCACTAAAAATTTAAAACAATTGATACTGCAAACTACTATTTTTCATTGTAGGAAATTCAAGAAGTAGAGCCAAGGAGTAAAGACTAAGAGGACAAGTAAACGAGGGCAACAAGCAAGTTTGCCACGGCGACGTTGATGTTTCATCGTAGCGAAATCAAAAGATCTTGAAGAAAAACTTTTGGGTAAAGTTCGCCGCAGCGAAGATAATGTTTGCACCGTGGTGAAAGTTGGAATTTACTGAAGAAATCTTTCAGGAAAAGTTCGCCATGATGAACTCATCCTTTTACCGCAGCGATACATTCAAATTGACACAGACCAGAACCATTTTCGAAAAATTTAACAAACTGTGCAACCCGACCCAAAACCTGTTTTTGAGAAAAACCTATTTTGGGCTAACTTTTAAAAGGAGAGAGGAGATCCGACATCTACACACTCGTATTCCATCCTCTTCATACAGTTACTTTTTCATCATCATCTTCTTCCACATTATCATCCATTTCTTCCATTCTCCACCGTCGACTACTACCATAGGTGTCCCCAGTTGCTTCTCGATTGTGAAGTCTTTTAGAGCTATATGTGGCTAGGCATCTCTCTCCTCTTGAAGATGTAGCAATAGCTAGAGTTCAATGGGCTTAAAAGGGGAGTCGCTTAATCCATGTTCAGCTATGATTTATGAACTCCTAGCTTTAGGATTTGTAATTTGTATTTGAATATTCTTGATTATAGTTTAATCAAATGTTGGATATTCAATATGTGCTTTAGATTTGTTGATGTAGAACTTTGAGCTTAAATATATGAAGTCTCATATATGTCTATTTGTGATCTTGTTGATTCTCTTTTATCTTACATAGTTGTGTTTGATAT
>JAOQMP010000208.1:32995471-33016200 GCA_027563575.1 Erythroxylum pedicellare | reverse complement strand
AATATTACAAAATTATATTAGTAAACATACTACGTTAATTTAAATGAATTATGGGAATTAAAAACAGTGAGCTTAAATTACATTTGATAATTAAGATAAGAGAGGTTGATTTTGCTTGTTAGTAGTCTAAATTCTAAACCAAGAAATCTATGATATGAAAATAGAAAAGCAAAAGGGCAGGGGCACCTTTAAATTTAAGATTTTAAAATAAGACTTACACTATTCGGTTCGATTAAAAAAAATTTAAACCGATCTGTATTTATATATAGAAGTTCTTAGGTGAAACCCAACCGAATTATTGACAAGTTTAAACTTTTTTCAATCAAACCGAATAGTTTAGTTTAGTTTTTAAAATTTTGGTTATTTTTTTTATCATTCTAAATTTATATTTTTAAACTAAATATTAAAATACATTATTATTAAAATTTTTAAAAATAAATAAAAATAAGTAATACTCATTATATTTTCTCGTCTATTTTATTCTTAAAAATAATTATTTTGTTACTTACCCGGTTTAGGTTGTTAGATTTTGACAGAGATAAGCACTAACTTAACTTCCTTCTAATTTAAGAATATTATACATTTGGCCTCACGTGAATTATTTCTATTCAAAACAGTCCTTTTAACCAATTACAGGAAGTAGAAGTGAAATACGGAAGAAAGAACATGCTTGTTTCACTATAAAAGGGGTTTTCCATTTTCATGTGTCGCTTTATTGGTGACTTTTTATCTTAATCTCTCAGAAGAACCAAGCAAACAAGCATCAAATTCAACATTCCTTCCCCTAAAAACGGGAACTACTACTTAAACTACAAGTACACATGAAATCTTCGTCAACTGCTCCACCTTCCTTGACCTGCAATCTGTAGGACTTTCATGGCTGATCTCGTTTCTTGGTTCTGGATGTAGGAATACCTGTCCTTTTCTACCTTTCCATAACTAGGGTTTCCCTCAGGTTCCTCGCTAAAGTTTGGAAAACGTTACTTCTCTTTCAGTCACCACTTGTTCTTTTGTGTTTTTTCACAGCAACCCTTTTCTTCTCTATGTCTGCTTGTTTGATCTTTGGGTTGTAGGTAAGTGAAGCTTAGAAAGTTCGAAGCTTTCCGGCGGTTTGGTTGCTGGAGTGGTTAATATATACATATATAGCGAGTTTTAAGTACGGTTATGACGAGAGAGAAGATTCAGATCAAGAAGATCGACAACGCTACTGCTAGGCAAGTCACATTTTCGAAACGACGTAGAGGGCTTTTCAAAAAAGCTGAGGAGCTTTCTGTTCTCTGTGATGCGGATGTTGCTCTGATCGTCTTCTCCTCAACTGGCAAGCTGTTCGACTACTCGAGCTCCAGGTCTTGCCTCTCTTTGCCTTTTTTCCTGTACTGCGTTCGTGCCTTTTGCCTTTTTTTCTTTTTCCTTTACTTAATTCATGTATAACTATGCCTGTGTGGGAGCTAGAACTGTGAAGTGTTGGTTGATCTTGAAGAACAAGAAATGCCAAGTAGTGTTCATTCTAGGTGTTATAAATACTATTATGAAATTTCAGTTTCCCTTCTGTTGATCTTCGTGGAGTCTCGAGAGTGTAACTTTTTGTCAATGATCTAATACACTAGTGTCTGTGTCTAGGGATACGTTATGATTACGTCAGATCATACCATTTGAACTTGTGTTCACACCATTTCGCTTAAGACGAACCAGTTATGTTTTAACATTCTAATTGAATTACTGTATATTTAGTTCAAGTTAAAAACTTGCATATATATCGAACTAGGATGGGCTAGCATCGTCTTGATTGGATCACTACATCATAAGATGTGAATACTAAGTATATGACAGTGAATCCAATCAAAGCTTTAAGGGAATATGTCACAACAAAATGGATCTCTGGATATGGCAGATTTGAATTGGAATCAAGATCTTGGTAACTCCTGGGAGATCTTGAAAGTGCCTTTGGTTCTTCATTGAATGTTAATTAAAAGAATATTTCGAGCTTGGTAGCGTTCTAGCTGATGAGTTTATGATGGTTCTTCTTATGAAGCATGAAGGAAATCCTGGAAAGGCATAATTTGCATCCGAAGAATCTTCAGAAGCTAGAACAACCATCTCTGGAGTTGCAGGTTTTTACTTTATCGTCTCTGAATGTTTCCTTCTTTTCATTCCAGCTGCCAAAAACTTCCAGAATTTGTTTTATTCTCATAGTTTGTACGAGCTTGCAGATGTTCTGTTACAATCCAATATTTGTGTATTTGGTATTAATTACTTCCTCTTTACTGGATAATCTGATTTTCTTGCTCATTTTCTCTTCATGAAGCTGTTGGAAAACAGCAACTACTCCAGGCTAAACAAGGAAGTTGCAGACAAATGTCAGCAGTTGAGGTACCTAGTTCTTCCATTCTTCTTATCTTTACATTACTCTTGATCCCTTCATCCCTTTAATATTACCTCATCGTGTAAAATTAAAATGTGTAATTTTCAATGCTTAAAAAACCAAACCAATTTAACCGGTTTAACTGTGAAAACCTTGAATTGGCTAATTTCTCGGTTTGGTTTTTAATTTTTCGATTTAACTTAATTTAACAATTTTTTTTGATAAAAATCGATTAATTAATTAATTAATATAAATTAAAATAAGCTAATTAATTTGCATTTAACAATTTTTTAATTAAACTTTAAATTTTTTAATAAGTAAGGACAATTTTTTGCAATCAAATTTCAAATTCTTTAATTTTTTTTAATCCTTAATCAGTTTAATACCGATTGAATCTTTTAAACCTTATAATTTTTATCTTACCGGTTTAAATTTAGGTCCGGTTTTGAAAACTTTGGTAATTTTTTAAGTTTTAGAGTATAATAATAATTTTCATAAAACTAATATCTTGATGGATGATGAAAACAAATGTATTATTTTGAAATTTTAATCAAAATAAACTCTTTATAGTGTTTTTATGAAAGAAAACTAAGAAAAAAGAGTAATTAAAATTCAAAATACACTTTTAAAATCGTTTTTCTGTTATTTTGATTAAATTTTTAAAAATTATCTAACATTTAAAACAGGCAGATGAGAGGCGAAGAGCTGCAAGGACTAAACTTGGAAGAACTGCAGCTCCTGGAGAAGTCGCTTGAAGTTGGATTGAGCCGTGTGATAGAAAAGAAAGTTAGTATCCTTATGTGATTTCAATTCACAGATTTGATTCACTTTAGATCATTTCTGCTAATAATACTGTGTTTTTGGTGTTTCTTCGCAGGGTGAGAAAATTATGAAAGACATTGATGACTTGCAAAGAAAGGTCAGCCACCTCAATTGCTCATCCTAGTTGTCTCTATATATTTGGTTTCACGCTATTACAACTAGTTAAGCTGAAATTGCTAAGCCTGCTTCTTAAGTTACTGCATGCTTATTGTTCGATCAAAATTTGTGCAGGGAATGCAACTGACAGAAGAGAACGAGAAGCTAAGACAACAAGTAAGGATACGTCTCTCCCTAAGTTGTTGCATGCGTATATACGTACACTGCATGTACATGCATGCATAAGCTTTTTGCAGTTAGCTAAAACAGAAGATGAAGCTTACATTGAATAGGTGGGGAAGGCTAAATCAGATTTGCTGATCTGTTTCGCTTGCCTTAATGTTAATGCTAATCAATGGAAATCGGAATTTTGTTTTGAAGGTGATGGAGATATCCGACGGACGAAGAGACATTCCAGCGGATCCAGAGAATATGGTTTATGAGGAAGGACAGTCATCAGAGTCAGTAACCAATGTCTGCAACTCCAATGGCGCGCCTCCATACGACCGCGAGAGTTCTTATACGTCCCTCAAACTGGGGTTAGTCATAATCTTATCTACATTCTTCAGATTATATCATTTGCAGGTAACTACAGTAATCAACTTTAATCAGGCAATGATTTGAATATAGAATAGAGATTGAATTGTTCTTTGAGGATTAGACTCGGATCCTCTAAGGCTTTAGGTTCGATAACAGTTCAACTTTATATATATATATATTAATCATAACTACTTTTTGTGTGCTTTTTGTTAGGTTTGGGCTCCTTTCCAATGTGGAGAAAGGGCCAAAATTAAAAGCCCATTATCTGTTTCACTTAGTAAAGTGGAGAGGGGTCACATTAGGGTAATAGAGTAGAGTGGTATTCAAGTTAGAACAGCAACTAGTGAGAGAAGAGGAGAGGAAAAGTCAATTTCGCATGTTCACAGGTAGTCAGATTGAAATCGTGTTTGCCAATTCGTTAACCATTGGATTGAGTTGAAATTCATACAGATGATAAAATGTCCTCAACTTGAAACGGTTAACGAATTTGCAACGCAATTTCAATCTGAGTACCCTATAAACATGCGAAATTGACTTTTCCTCTCCTCTTCTCTCTCTAGTTGCTGTTCTAACTTGAATATCACTCCACTCTATTACCGTAATTTGACTCCTCTCCACTTTACTAATTGAGACACATAATGGGCCTTTCTCCACATAAGAAGGGAGCCCAAACCCCTCACGACTATGTGGAGATGACTGCCAACCCGGTGATCTCACAACATATTTCAAACTTCCATCTTGGTATTGTTTTAGTTATCATTATCATTTGTATGAATTTTTGCCAATTCCAAAAGCTTAGCATCACGAATCCAATGATACCTTACATCAATATGTTTTGACCTTGAATGGAAACCTAGGTTTGATAGAAATCTACTAACTGCACCAACAACATGCGTTATATCTGACTTTGTGCACACCATTGCATACATCAAACTACCCACCGTAGGTGCATAAGGAACCCTTTTCATATCTGACTTCACAGTTTCATTTGAATGACTTCGTTTAAAACTTAATTTAAAATGAGTAGCAAAAGGAGTGCTTATCACCTTGCATTTTCATTTGAAATCTCTGCAACACCTTTTCAAGGTAATGCTCTTGAGACAACCAAAGCTTCCTCTCCTTTCTGTCACGCAAAATTCTTATACCAACAATCTGCTTAGTAGCTCCCATGTCTTTCATGGCAAAAGATTTACCCAATTGCTTCTTTAACCTGTCAATCTTGGAAACATTTTTTCCAACAATAAGCATTTCATCAACATATAATAACAAGATAATGAAATCATCACCAGAGAAATTTTAACAAAGACACAATGATCAGAAGTAGTCTTCTTGTAGCCTTTCTCACACATAGCAAACTCAAACTTCTTATACCATTGCCATGGAGCTTGCTTCAAACCATATAAGCTCTTTCTCAACCTACACATATAGTGTTCTTTGCCTGCAGCATGAAAGCCATCAAGTTGCTTCATATAAATCTTTTCCTCCAAATCACCATGGAAAAAAGCAGTCTTCATGTCCATTTGCTCTACCTCTAAATCTAGATTAGTAGCTAAACTCGATACAATTCTAATAGATGACATCTTCACCGTAGGTGAGAAAATTTCATCAAATTCAACACATTTTCTTTGACTAAAGCCTTTTACCACCAATCTAGCTTTATATCTCAGAGATGTAGAATTACTTTTATGCTTCACCCTGTAAATCCACTTATTTTCCAAGGCCTTTTTACCCTCAGGCAACTTCACCAAATCAAATGTGTGATTATCCTACAAGGAATTCATTTCATCCTGCATCGCATCCAACTACTTTTGTTTTTCTTCACTCTCCACGACCCCTTCAAAACACTCAGGTTCACCCCCATCAGACCATATCACATACTCACTAGACAGATACCTTTTAGATGGTTGTCTTTGCCTATCAGATTTCCTGAGTTGAAGGTGCATCATTTAAGCTCTTGTCTTGTGACTCATGTTTCTCTTCAACATCATTTGTTGTAGCATCAAGCTCATTTGTAAGCTGCTCATTATCAACATAATTATGTTGCATATCATGTTGAACATTACCCTCGTTAGCATCTAGATTGTGAATAGGCAAACGCACTGGCTCAACATCAAACAAATTATTAACTTTCACAGATGGAGTCTTCTCCACCTTATCAATGCCATTAATAGTTTGGTTTTCCATGAACTTCACATCACGACTTCTAACAAGCTTCTTCTCAACAAGATCATACAAACCTGTATCCAGATTCATCCTGACCATAGCCAATAAAAATACACTGCCTTGTCTTTGTATCCAACTTGGATCTTTCATCCTTTGGAACATGCACAAATGCTTTGCAACCAAAGACTCGCAAGTGATTATAATTGACATCCTTGCCAAACCAAATTTTATCTGGCACTTCACTATTTAAAGCAACCGTAGGATTAAGATTAGTAACATGCACCACTGCGTAGAGTGCCTCACCCCATAAATTTTTGGGTAATTTTGCTTCAGAGAGCATACACCTACCCCTCTCAATCAATGTCTTGTTTATTATCTCTGCTAAACCATTAAGCTGAGGAGTGTTAGGAAGAGTCTTTTCATGTCTTATACATGTTGCTTGCAATAGGCATCAAAAGGTTCACAATAATCACCACCATTATCAGTATGAATGCATTTTAGCTTCTCGTCTGACTGCCTTTCAACCAAAGCATGAAATTGTTTGAATTTCTCTAGCACTTGGTCTTTTGTCTTCAGAGTATAGACCCAAAGTTTCCTAGAACAATCATCAATAAAAGTAACAAAGTACAGAGCATTACTAAAAGATTTTACCTTCAATGGGCCACAAATGTTAGAATGCACTAACTCAAGCAACTCTGACTTCCTCGAATGGGGATGCTTTTTAAATGACACTCTAGTTTGCTTACCATCCATTCAGTGAGAACACTTCTCCAATTTTGCACTCTTCAATCCTAGAAACACATCTTTCTTTGGCTAAGCAGTTTAGCCCTTTTTCACTAATATGACTAAGCCTTCGATGCCATAAATTTGATACCTCCATATCCCAAAGCAATCACACAGTCTGAAGCAACAAAAGCTTTTGTCCAATACAATTTAGATATTTTCTTTTTGGCCACAACTAAATTGCCTTTAGTGAGCTTCCATTTTCCAGAACCAAAATGGTTATCATAACTTTCATCATCAAGCACCTGAACAGAGATTAAATTAAAACAGACATTTGAAGTATGTTTGACTCCTTTAAGCAATAGCCTCATTCTCATGTTTGTTTGTAAACAAATGTCACCAATAGCAATCACCTTAGATATGCCATCATTACCTATCTTTAATGTTCCAAAGTTAACCGGTGTGTAAGATGTAAATAACTCCTTCCTTGGTGTAACATTTTAAGTGGCAACACTGACTGTTACCCACATGCTCTCATCTGATATAAGATTAATTGTATCGTAATCACGAAGTAAAACAAGATCATCATTGGTAGCAGAAGTAACATGATCATTATCATCATCTTGATCCTTCTCCTTCTGCTTTACCCTTCTTGCCCTTGTTCTTTTTTTTCCACTGAAAACAATGCTTTTTAATGTGCCCCATCTAAATTCTTGTCCTTGTCCTTGTTCTTACTCTTACTCTTCTCTCTACTACCCATCAATTCCTTTTTCTGACTTCTCCTCCTATTTTCAGTGACAAGTATCTTAGACTGAGATGAAGGACCCTATGCCTTCCTTCTCATCTCTTCATTAAGAGCTCCACTCTTTGCTATTTGCAAAGAGACCACCATTAGGGGTCTGAAGTTGTAACTAAAACTTGAAATGTCTCCCGAGTCTTAGGTGGAGTGTTCAAAAAGCCATAGTCTCAAAGCCTCATTATCAAAGCTTGATACCCATTCCTAACAGTTGATTTAAGAGCCCTTGAAATTCATTCAAGTGATTTAAAATAGAAATCTCATCCTTGTATCTCAAATTCATTAGACAATTTAACAAACACAATTTGTTTTTCCCCGAGGCATACAAGGACTCAATCTTCTCCCATAAAGTTCTTTCATATGTCTGATTAGCAATATAATTAGACACATTGTTTTCTACATATTGCTAAATAAAACCGCACACCTGTTGATGCTTAAAATCCCAATCCTCATCATACTTGGAATTCGGCTTCCGAATTGCAAACATAGGAAGATGCATATTCTTCACAAATAGCAAATCCTTCATCTTACGCTTCCATAAATGATAATTAGTACCATTTAGACAGATTATTTTATTTGTATTTATCTCCATCATTCAAACAAGTCAAACAACTCTAAAACCAAGGCACCACAAGGGATGCAATCATGTGATTTGACTATCATCTCCATATTCGTTCCTTGTTGAACATGACTCTGATACTACTTGTTGCTTTTGAGGATCTCATTTTTTCTTGGGAGAGATCTGTATCATGAACTTAGTGAGAGAATATAGACCTTAACACCATACTCACCCAAAATTTTAAGGCATTAAATTTATGAGTCATTTTTACTTATATGTCTTTCACTAATTTCATCTATTTTCAATGTAAGATTTTCACTCCCTTAGAAATTTTATCACATTTTTTTGTTAATGTAATTGAATGAAGTATAACTCTGCACATTTTGTTAAATCTCTTTTTGTAGGTTACCATATTCTTGATAAAAGGACGAATTGGGTGGCAGTGTGTGATTAGCGAGGACATGAAGCACAATATCGAAGTTATGTAGAGCATTAACCTTTGTATTACCTGAGTGTAAATCCATTTAAATTGGCAGCCCTCCCTTTTTTCTTCGAAGTTGGCTTGTTTTTTTTGTCATCTTTATTTTTGATTTTTTAGAAACTGGCGTTTAAGTACCAAATCTGCTTTGAGTAATGAGTAATTTACGTTAACCCAAAAATATCATACGGTGAAAAAGGTAATTTAAATATACTTATAGTTTTTTATATGAAAAAGGATTAAATCAGCTTATAAGCTTTGTTATTTTTTGTGATTAGTTTTATTCTAGAGAAATTAACCTGGAATGGTTCGCTCACTCTTTATATTTATACCACCTCGCTGACTCAAATAAATACTCCGCGACGGTATGGGATCCCACCCCGCTTTGGCTCAAATAAATACAACTAACGGTATGGGTTTTAAGCATTCACCTAGTTCATTACGAGCAAAATAGAAGCTAGTGGAGACGTAAATGATAGTAAATCTTTTTAACATTCCCGAGTGAAAGCATCTAAAATTTTAAATTATCATTGGTCTAATTAGGAAATTTCCTCCTAGTCTGTTTTTGCTTATTTTCACTTTCACCGAACCTTTTGTTTAATGATCCAATCATCAGATTGTGGATATTGTTTAAGGTCGTAATAAGTCAAAAGTGAGACTTGAAGCAAATAAGACCGGAACTAGTTTAAATTTAACAGAACCGATTTTTTTCAAATCTGACTTATTATATTACCTAATTTATGTAACTACTAATGAAAATATAAATTATTTAAAGATTTGTAGTCAAATTAAGGTGACAGCATTAAATGATATCTACTAACCAACAAACTTGCACTATATAAAGCCCAGATGAACACGTCATCTATCTTATAAATTATTTGAAACTTCAGATTGGGCAAGGGCCGCGCGAACGCAGGCCCCCTCTACCACAAATTATGACGTAGGCTCTCCTACTTTGAGGAGACCTTAGAGAGGCACCCCTCCCAAGTGCAATGGAGGTCACCACCCTAGGCCATAGGCCTTCATGATCACCCATTGACCCCGTCCAGGTAAGTATGTTGTGATGTTGCATTAACATTTTTATTTATAGCACCACGCTTTGCCTCAAATGATGCTCGTCACCGGTATGGGTTTAAGGTACTGGCCTTGTTTTCATTACGCGCAAAAGTACCATGAAATGTCATCTTTACCATAAAGATGAAAGATCAAATATTAAAAAAAGTAAAAATTATAGATTAAAAGAGAAAAATAAATTGAAAACTAAAAATTTTATGTTTTAGTATTTTGAAATAAAAAATTAAAAATATGTTTAATATTAATTTTTGATAAAATTTTGGAATTTATATATGGCTATTGTTACGTGAGAGTTGTGAAGGTTGTAGTAATAGTGGGATTACTGATGTTCATACCGAGAATGAAGGAGCTTCCCCCTATAGACCAGCTCTCATTCTACTATGTGTGCTTGGCAAAAACAAGAGAAAGAAAAGGAAATAACAAACAAAACATCATCATCAACAATAGTTTCTGAGAAGTAGTATTCTGTCTGTCTCATCAAGATCAGGTTCGAAAGAATGGATGAAGAATACGACGTTATAGTTCTCGGAACTGGTCTGAAAGAATGCATTCTCAGTGGTCTGTTGTCCGTTGACGGGCTCAAAGTACAGAGTTTCTAACTTAATTTCCATTTCTGTTAACAGTTTTTAATCCATTTTTGTTGCCATCGACAATGGTTTCTTTGTTTCTCATCCAGTTCCCATTGATATGGAACCTTAGGTTTAATTGTAGTTCACTTTGGTCTGTCACATGGAACAGATATGCTAATTGAGAATTCTATCATTGAGACAGGTCTTACATATGGATAGAAATGATTACTATGGAGGAGAATCCACTTCCCTTAACCTCAACCAGGTGATTCTAACATTCAGAGATGTTGTTGTTGATGTCTGGTTTATGTTATAGACAGAGACATTTGTTCATTTCAAATTGTTGATGTTGTAGCTATGGAAGCGATTTAGAGGCGATGAGAAGCCTCCTGAAAGCTTGGGAGCCAGCAAAGACTATAATGTCGACATGATCCCAAAGGTTAATCTTACCTGCTGTTTTTAGCTTGTCATTTACATATAATCATGCCCTTTGGAAAATGATAGGTCTTAGATTGCTTTGTGGAAGGTTCAATGGCCCGATCTGGTCCGAACTTCACAAATTAAACATAGGTTGATTAGATTTCTGGTCGGATTTGGACTTAAATGGTCAACTTAAAATTTTAACCAAAAGTTCAAAAGGCTCGACTTATTACTATCGAAACAATGTTGTGTTGATATAATTGAATGAAATGACGTCAATTTAGTCTATAGGTACAAAGTTTTAAAAATTAAAACGACTTTGTTTTGGTCAATTGTATCAAAACTACATCTTTCTAGTGCAATCCGGGCATTTCGACAATGTGTCTAGTCAAACCTAACCATAAAAGGCTCGAGTTGGGCTTGAAAACTAATTAAGGGTAGGATTTATTTAGTGTTTTGAGTTTTGTTGAGTTTTAAGTTGAAATATTTAATTTGGGATGAATTGGAACGCCTGAACCCAAAATCATTCTTTTTTAATTTAATCTTGAGTTTGACATAAAGCAATATTATTCATTAACTTCGGATCGAACCATTTAACCAAGATTTCATTGGTATGGTCTTAATACCATCAGAATGCATGATGTGATCATACTGATGGCAGGTTATTTTCTATGCTTTTTCAGTTCATGATGGCAAATGGCACCCTGGTACGCGTGCTCATCCATACTAGTGTCACTAAATACCTCAATTTCAAAGCTGTGGATGGCAGTTTCGTGTATAACAAGAAGAAGGTTTTGATGCTGAATTACTATTACCTGAAAACTTCTGTGGTTGAATTTTTTTCTGGAATAAAAGTAATCCTCAGGCCAACTTTATCTGCAGATACACAAAGTACCATCTAATGATGTGGAAGCATTGAAATCCTCACTCATGGGACTGTTTGAGAAGCGTCGGGCTCAGAAGTTTTTCATCTTTGTGCAAGCTTATGATCACAACAACCCCAAAACTCATGAAGGAATGGACCTCACCAAGGTTAAAGCAAAAGAAGTCTTAGCGTACTACCTCTCGCCCCAGTTCCTGTATCTTTACAGTCTACTTCTTGACCAATTAGCTGAGAGAAAAGAAGGGGATTTCTGATAAGAACTTTCTTGGAAACTTCTTATCTGGTGTAGGAAATATGGACTTGATGGTAATACAATCGAATTCATAGGACATGCATTGGCACTTCATTTGGATGATGATTACTTGAATGAGCCTGCTTTGGAATTTTTTAAGAGGATTAAGGTAATACAACCCTTATTACAAGTTCACGTTTAGCTTCTGCAAGTTTGTTTCTGGACTACATTGAACTTCTGCAAGTCTAAAATCATACTTAGCTTAAATTCTGTAGAGACTAGCTTTATCTTCTATTTTGTGACATTCACATGTGTTGGTCTTTAGCTGTATGCGGAGTCTTTGGCACGCTTTCAGGGAGGATCTCCTTATATTTACCCTCTTTATGGGTTGGGAGAGCTACCCCAGGTTCGCTCCTTTCGACAGTTTACCCAGTTCCGTGGATTCTTTCTGGTTACTCAAATGAATTTGCTCATATCACCTACAGGCATTTGCTCGTCTAAGTGCGGTTTATGGTGGCACATATATGCTCAGCAAACCAGAGTGCAAGGTACACTCAAACATCCAGTTAGATCATGAGTTTCCTCTGCCCATGTAATGTTGCTGGGTTTTCTGCTGCAAATTGTAGGTAGAGTTTGATGCAGATGGGAAGGCCTTTGGGGTGACGTCAGAAGGAGAAACTGCGAGAGGAAAAAAGGTTGTGTGTGATCCTTCATACTTGCCTGACAAGGTAAATTTCAATGCATCACCCATGGCTTCCATGACATGAGAGTCTGAGATAACTCTTCTTAGCAAAAGAAAAAACTCAAACTGATACGCACTGTTACTATGCATGTACGTATCGACAGGTAAAGAAGATTGGGAAGGTAACCCGAGCTATATGCATTATGAGTCATCCAATCCCAAATACCAATGACTCTCACTCGGTTCAGGTTATTCTGCCTCAAAAGCAACTGGGGCGTAAGTCAGATATGTATGTTTCCTGAATCTGCATTCTTTGGACTCGAACTTACTTCAGCTGTGCTCGTAGTTTATTATTAGAAAACTTTCGGCTTCTTTTTCCATGTGCAATATAAGCAAGTTACTAATGATACAAGGAGTTAATAATCTAACTCGTGAACAAGTTTGATGATTCAAGGTCTTTCAGGTTTTGGATTCTCAATGTACTCTCTCCTGGTTTTGCCACTATCACAGGTACCTATTCTGCTGTTCCTACACCCACAATGTAGCTGCAAAAGGAAAGTACATTGCTTTTGTTACAACAGAAGCGGAGACTGATGATCCTCAAAAGGAACTAAAACCAGGAATAGAACTACTTGGACCTGTAGATGAAATATTTTTTGACACTTATGACAGATATGAGCCTGCTAACCAAAGCAGTGAAGACAACTGTTTCATATCCACAGTAAGTTTCCTCCTTCAATTTGGTCAGGGTCCCCCTCCATGCAGCTAAACCTTGAATGATTTAAAGAATGCGCAGTATACGTACACTCAAATTCTCTGATTTATAGCTCATAATAAAATTCTGTAATTGCTTGTAATTGCAGAGCTATGATGCAACAACACATTTTGAGACCACTGTGCAAGATGTTATAACCATGTACAGCAAGATTACTGGAAAGGTACACAGCTTTTGATTCTGATTAATTATTGTTTTTCTGGTTTCAACTAAGTATGAGCTATGAAGGGAAATTTAGTATAGCTTATAGTTTCTTCTATAAGTTGAAGGATTTTCCAAACGAAAGAATGAACTTGGCTCCTTATTATGTTGTTTTGTCTCCTATAGTTAGATATATCACCAGAAGGTATTAAAAAACCACAAAGCACTGCAAATGTGTCAGAATATGAAGTGGTTGAGGTTCTGATTATGGAACTGAGAATACTATTGAATTCGCACTTTGCCTGCATGTGCAGACTCTTGACCTCTCCGTGGATCTGAGTGCTGCCAGTGCTGCAGATGAAGAATAAGAAGGGTTGATTTGTAGAAGCTGGAAACGGTGGAACAAGTCTGACAGGACAAGTCTGTCAATTTTTTATTTCTCCCGGATTCTCCACATGCACCTGAATTGGTCATTCCCTGGATTGTTAAGCCTGTACCAAAACATGATCTCTCTTGTGGCAACAGGACAGGATTTCTCTTTCAGCTTTGGCAGACATTTGGTGATTATCCGAAGCAATTTAAGTATTCAAAGACTCAAAACGGAATTGGGGAATGTTAGACATTATTCTTATCTGTTTGGTTTGCTATTACATAAAAGTCAGGAAGCTCCAAATGGATCCTTCAGGAAAGTTGATGTTTCTCAGACTATAATCAAAATTATTCAATAGGAAGAACATAAAAACAAGTGCTATTCCAGAATGGAGTTTCAGTTATCAGTCTATAAATTATTACTCAGGCAATGTCTAGTCTTGTTTCATAGAGCAAAAAGGCCAGAAGCAACTTAATTCCATAAACTTCTTTGATGACTTAACCTGTTTTAAACTAAGAGAATTGTTCTGGTGATTAAGGAACCCTAATAAGTAATTTCTAAAAAATAGACAAATTAATGACTCTAAAGTACACATAAAGCTTTTTACTTAGCAAGCTTTTTACTTAGCAGTTACTCAAGGAAAATCTACAAGGAAAATCACTACAGAGGTAGAAGTGGCAGCTATGAACACAGTAATTACAAAAGAGTATGTCATATGGGATTTGGCTGCCATTCTACTCTCTCTTTGATTTTGAAAGAACTTTCTTCCTCTGGCCCAGCATATACGTGAACATGTGAGGACTTCCTGCAATTAAACATGGAATTCCATCAAAGAAACAGATTATGACAAGCTGAGCCGATAAATGAATGCACGGTGCTTAGTTCATACCTGGGATGTAAGTCCCGAGGACAAGAATTGCAGCATAGAAGTTATCAAAAGAGAAATTCCATGTGTTGGGCATCCTTATAGAATACTTTTCAGATTTCTGCAAAAAAACTCAACTTTGTCAATTTATGCATATATTTCCGAAAACAGTTTTCAACTGGCAATGGCATTTAGGGTGTGACTGGTGATAAAGGGAAAAGGAAGCAATTGAATCCCACAACTCTAGGAACAAAATATTAGAGGATCATTAAGGTTCCTCGATATTTATGCTTTCTACTCTAAATCCATCTTAGGAATGAGAAAAAACAGAGGAAGATTTCAGAGAAGTCGCTAAGTTTTATGTCAAAGGTGATAAAGAAATCAGGTTAATTACTGATCACGCTGACGTAAACGTAATTGCTCCCATGATTCTTTACCATGTTTAAGCACTGTAATAACTTATCAACATTTGCTACAAACCTAAGCAACATGTTTCATCTACTCATGGTAATGTGAGGTAATAAACAGAGAAATGCATTGTGAATTTACAATCAATGAAGTACCTTTATATATGGCAAGGCAAGATATATGAGGCCAACTTCACTACTGATGCCAGAAGGGTAAAATATCATAAAGGTGCTATACCTGGATAGCACAAATAGATCATTAGCAAAACAACTAAAAACAAAATTGTGAAAAGCCCATTTCTTTAATTTTTTTTAAAATAACGATTTTCATTTTGGGAATTACTATATGAGTTAATGTACCTTCATTTGGCCAATAAGTTCTATGTACGTAAATAATACCTAAGCCACATAAGCCATGAAGGTGCTGAACCAAGTGCCTCCTTCATTCCAAAGAAAGAATAGCGTATAATCTGCAAATCTCCAGAGGCTAAGTGTTCAGACTGTCCTTGGGAACGTGGGTAACTTTTCATCCCAGTCCATCCAGGATGCTTGGTTAGTAGAGAGTAACAGGCAAAATGAATTATGCAATATTAACATATATCATGAATTACACAATGAAATCTTGACTAAGATTACTTTAATTCTCTTTTCTAATGTGGATCCTATGTAGAATTGGAAATCTGCAATGCATAAAAGTATTTTGTGTTTAAAATTTTTTGTCAGAAATAAATGAATTTTGCTTTTTCATCACTTTACCAGCCCTTTCAATGTTTCATTTTCTGGCTGTGCATGACGATTTTATGTGGTATTAATGACTTTGCTTTTTATCTTCCTCCACAGTTCTAGAACTGATACCGAGTAATTAAGTAAAGATTGCTGTGCAGAACTAACTATGTTAAGCCTTCTCGTTAAAGAAATTTAGTGCCACGATAGGAAAATTATCCTCTTTCTACTCTACGTTGTAGGAAAAATCTGCGTCTGCTACAGAAAATAATACAGTTCAATTAAGTATGACTTCCACTAGATAGATTAACCTACCAAGACCACTCATGCCTAGAAGCCTTCATTCTACACCACAAACCTTCTCTAAGAATGGCTGCATAGAGGAATCCTAAGGGAAAATAGAACAGACTGCTGCCCGATATAAACAAGGAAAATAATGCTCCTACTTTTCTCTCTTTGATTGATGCATATTTACGTCATACTGTACACATATACCTTAATTACAGTACAAAAGAAACAAATTTCCCCATCTACTTTCAGAGTTGCAGTTACTATCACAGTTTCTATAAGTTTCGTGCAATAGAACAAACCAAACTAGCATTCAAAATAATAGATAGATGGTACGGGCAACAACTTTGTCATGGATACTTGCCTCGGTGATTGACCAACTGATGACCAAAGAACTGACAAGAAAATGAGTCCTGACCTGCCAATTGTCCCAAGCTTCTTCTTTGTTAATTCTTATTTCATTCCAATCAACGAATTTATACATAATTAAGCAATTGTAAAGATAATGGACAGAACAGAGGACTAACCTCAGGGAAGCTATGTAGGATAGCCCATGTCACATACAATCTTGAACCTATCTGTGGCAATGTTGCTGACACTGGAGACCTCACCAAACCTTTAAAATGCATACAATAATAAGAAAAGCAAAGGTTTCAGAATCATATTTGAACTTTCAAACTCTTTCTAGTATCAACTCTCAGCAAAACAATTATTAAAAATAAGCTAAAAATTAGAAGAAGGAATGAATAAGTACATACCGACTAAACTATGAAGAATCTAATGCAGCAGGAAACCCACGAGAAAAAAAAAAAAGGATAAGACAAGTTAATATCAGGAAGTAGAAAAGAAATTGAAGAACTAAGCACACATTTCAAACAACAGTAAAAGAAGAACGGCAAAATAGTTATAACTAGCACTCTACAATCTCACACCGTACCTCTACAACAGCTGCGGTTTGAGCGAGCTGGAGTGGTTTCTCAACAGCATCATAGACATGCTCATACCCAGATTCTCCCAAAGTTTTGATCGCAAGAAACAGCACCTGGGCCCTGAAACAATGTCAGAAACTACACAATCAATACCCCAACAAGTGATTAAAAAGCTCGTAACTTTTAACTCGGATCTGGGACAGATGAGCATGTACTTGCCAGCCAATGAAGACTGCCCAGTTGTAGACAGAGAGGTACAAGCGCCTGAGTAGAGATTGAAAACCCGCCATGAGAAAAGACAAGAAGACCGAGTTAAGAGTAGAGAGAGACGGGTGATCCGTCGAGAAATTAAAGAAATGGACTTTGTAAGCAAGTGTACTAGAGATTGGCAATGGACACCAATAGATATCGAGCGGAAGTGACAATATTAAAGATATGGTAGTTAGGTGCTCAACTAATTATTAACGCTTAGCTGTACTATCTATGTAACAGATCCTCTGTACTATTCCCTGTTCCTATACGTAATGTACTTATTTTTGTGTACTTAAAATAAGTACACAAAAATAAGTACATTACATAAATAAATAGTTTGAATCTAACGAGACAAAATAGGTACATATAAATAGAGAAAAAGAATCTGAAACCGAAAAAGGGGATAGAGAATCACTGTCTCCTATTTCTTACCCCTATTTTTTCTATTCCCATCCTAATTTACTGGAAGCTATTGCTGCAAATTCTATTATTAAAAATAAAATAAAATAATTTTAATTATTAAAAAAGTAATGTCATTATTTTTAAATTAATATGAGAACCAACAATTTGATCAAATCAAATTTAATTTATTAATTTCAAGTTAAATCAGATTGGATTAAATCATCAATTTAATAACGTCTTTTTTTTAATTAAATCGGATTAATATCTTTTTATTTCCAAGAGTTGAATCTTAAGTTGAATAGTCTAATCCTAAATTTAACTAAAAACACCTTAGTTGAGTCTGGACCACGGGCGGCCATTTAATCCCTACTTATGGCATGAGTAGTTGGCCAGCAATTTATATTGAAAACGACATGTCTTTTGCTGAGTTGGTTAAGGGCAGTTGATGGATAAGCTTCAAATCCTTTTGGACTGAGCCATTAAATTAATTGAACCATCACACTCTGACCCAGGCCCACTCAACTTACCAAGTGCACTTGGTCACATGGCCCATTAATTCTGTTTAAAGTAATTTAAGGCTGGACTTGATTTAAACACTTTTTAGTATACATCAATGACCTCTAGGGACGACGGAACGTGATCCGTCGTCCCTATCCGGTTTCAACTCATTCCAGCTATTTATTTATGTTATATGGCTTGTGTACACTGTCTTTATCCTGTCCCAACTCATCCCAACCATCTATTTATGGCAACCATTCATTTATGTGAGACATTCCAGTTATCCATTTATATGGCCCGTGTGTACTGTCTCTACCCTGTCCCAACTCATCCCAGCCATCTATTTGGGACAGGGTAGAGACAGTGCACATGGGCCACATAAATGAATGATTGGGATGTCTCACACAAATGGATGGTTGGGATGAGTTGGGACAGGATAGGATCAATGTACAAGGGCCACATAAATAAACGACTGGGATGAGTTAAGACAGGGTAGAGACAGTGTAGACGGGTTAGAGGATTTGAGGGGAGGGATGACAATGATGGGCAGAGGATTGACTCTTTCGGCGAAGGTAGAAGGATTTAGGATCTGATTACAAGATGTGGCCATAGCCTAGTGATGGGCATGGAGCACTGTTAGATTTTGACTAGAAATGGACCGACTTCTTTGGAAGATTCGGTTGGTGTTTGTCTCCTTCCTTTTACGAATCTTACTACACCACATAAATGGATAGCTGAAATGAGTTAGGACAGAGTTGGGACAATGTACACGGGCTACATAAATGGATGATTGAGATGAGTTGAGACAGGATAGGAATAGTGTACATAGGCCACATAAATAAACGGCTAGGATGAGTTGAGACAAGGTAGAAACAGTATAGACGAGCTAGAGGATTTGAGGGGAGGGATGACAATGATGGGCTGAGGACTGACTCTTTCGGTGGGGGACAGAGGATTTCATCCCCTTTCGGTGAAGGTAGAAGGATTTAGGATCTGAATAGAAGATGTGGCCATAGACTAGTGATGGGCATGGAGCAGCGTTAGATTTTGACTAGATATGGACCGGCTTTTTTGGAAGATTCGGTTGGTGTTTGTCTCCTTCCTTCCACGAGCCTTACCACACCATTCCTATTTGCTTCACTTTAGATTTATAAGCTTTGAAGCTGTCCTATTGGGTCCTTTTATCAGGTCACTCCAATGATGGCCTATTGCATTTAACTTTTGTCTCTATCAGTACATTACTGTAAGCCAGCTTGAAATGTTGCTCAAGAATTTGATATTTTGGATGGCTCTTTGAATTTATTAATTTAAAATTTTTAAAAATATATAAAATATTTTTTTTATCGAACTCAGAATTTAATTGAATTTATTAAGTAATTTAACATATTATTAATATATCTCATAATTTCTAAAAGTTATTAATAATCTTTTTATAATTTTAGTTTTATAAAATTATGAAACTAACCAACACCAAAAGCAACAAAATAGGTCATAGTTTGGACTAGGCAGTAGGCCTTGACTGATTTTTCCATGTCACGGGGGACTCAAATCATCAAGGATCTTTACCAATCAGACTTCATTTCAGCACCAACAAGCAGCTCTATGATGACCCACTTTCCAGCTGTGAAAATCTCCATGCCAACACCTTCGAGAACTCCGCTGTCCGTGGTCTCAGAGAGCGAAGGAAAAGTTAAAAGAAAATGAAAGACAAAGTACATAAGCCACCCAACGTTCCTATCTCCAAAACCTTACAAAGGTTAAACAACCTCATAATTCTGCAAGAACAGAAGATCACCAGGCAAGTATGCCAGAAAGAACTATAGACAATAGGAATTGGTAAATGTCATTCTCAGTTTTAACGTACAAATGCTGCAATTACTCTGCTTTTCTGTTATCCTTTTTCGGGCCCTTGAAAGTGACACCACCTCCATAATGAACCTCAGCTTCTCTTTGTACAGGTGTCCATGTGAGATGCCTTCACTCGCTTTCTTTCACGGAGTTCCAAGAAAAAAAGCAAAGGAGCGATGTATAAATAATCAACAATCTTTTAATTCGTAGGATAATGGGTTATTCTATTCTTAACCATTAGTACCTGTTTCTCTTCTTGGGGCTATTTTTTTTCATTTATCACAAGAATAGCAAGACCCAGAAGCTAGTTTGGAGATTTGAGTGGTGGGTTAAGTTAAAGTTCTGAACTTTGAATGATGGAGCTTCAGAGAAAAGGAGTTCTTGCTGGGCTGTTGGTGCTTCTTTATCAACTTATTTTACCTTCCCTGTTCGGTGCACCGAGTCATGCCTCTCCTTCTACGTTCTCGGTAGGCTTTTTTCTTGTTCAGCTTAAAAATTATAAGGTGTGCTCAACTCTACTACATTTTTAAGTTGGATTGTTTCAGTTGTTTCATACTGTAGTTTATGTGCAGCAACTTGATGGAGAGGAAAATATGATGTAGACGAGGACAAGTGACATTAACATGACAAGTAGATCAAGCTCGTTATTATGTGTGAGAAGTATGCCATTAAATGATTGATAGTGTACTTGGTGTAATACGGGAAATAACTCAGCTAGTGGCATTTGGATTTACTTGCGTTTATGACAGCTTGGAAAGGTTGATTAGTTAACAAGTTTGTTTGGTGAGATCAGTTACTTTACTTAGCTAAATCTCAGTTCCCTTGAACTGGG
>JAOQMP010000208.1:32913220-32935223 GCA_027563575.1 Erythroxylum pedicellare | reverse complement strand
AAGAGATTAGTTTCTTAAATTATTTAAATTATAATTAAGTCTAAAATTTTTAAAGAATATATTTATCAATTCAGATATTTATTTTAATAAACACTTTTGGATAGAGATACTTTTTAAAAGTTTTAAAATTTAACTAAAAATTCAAATAATTTAACATTGAGATTAAAAAATTAACAAAAAATACCCCTTTTTAAGTGGATAATTTCATATCTTAGTTTGGTTATACTAGGAAGAGAATAAGATAGAGATGGTCGTATCCTATTGCTTCCCTACTTCCATTAGTTCAGTTAAACTTTACACGTTTCCCTAACTTGGACCGAATCTACACAATGACTGGAAATCCAACGGCCATGGCAGCTGTTTTGGACCATATCGCTTAAAGCACTTTCCACTATGTAAACGGCCAGTAATCACTATCACTCATGATCTTGTCAAATCGATCAGAAAGGAAATATCGACCGTCAGATTCATCTGGATTAGTTAAATGGATAAAGGAAACAGGAACTTCGGACTTATAAAAGCAAGAAGCAGGCTTACAGTCTGATTAGATGGCTTCACGGTAGAGAGAAGCTAGAGAGAGAAACCAGGGGAGAGAGAGAGATATAGTCTTGTTGCAAATGGTTGGATTCTTCAATCTGTTGGTCTCATAAGTTTTCTGCGGTTTGTTAAGTTCAAGTTTTGGGACTTTTCCACTGAACGTTTTTGGCTTCATGCATCAATCTTTGTGACCCTTCTGGGATCACTTGATCGTACCTGTTTTGAAAATATATCTGGGTTTTAGTATTGGAACTTACTGAGCAAGAAATCAGATTCTTTTTGTCTTGAATCGCGCAATTTTTGGACTAGCGATACAGAATTTTGGGTCTTTGATTGAGTTTTGTCTTGAAACCTGAGAAAAGATACGATTTTTCGTTTATTTCTCTTCTGGGTGTTGCAACGATTAGTGTCTGATATCAGATTGGGCGACTAAAATCATTTCTTTATGGAATTTATTTGAAGGTCAAGCTCCTATCTTTATGGGGCTTTAGTTTTCTAGTTGATGGTGGTTCTGGGTGACTCAACTACTGACTCTTATTAATGATGCTTTAAACTCCTATGGGAAAATTTTCTTAGTAGTTTGGGATTTTTTCAAATTTTATTTTATATCCTTTCTTGAAGTTCACCTGTTTTTCAAATGATTTGTTAATCACATCATTGCCTAATCCACTAGCTGCTACGATAGATAGGAGCTATTTTTCTAAATTTATAATTCTTTTGAACTGTGGGAAGGAGAAAATGGCCGTTTCTTTAAATCGTTTCTCAAGGTGGTTGTGGAGCAGCAAAGAGAAAGAATCTGTCTCAAATGGATCTTCATTGAATTCTTCTACTGATTTGGGATTTGGATCAAGAGAGCTTGATAGTGTTAAATTTCCTAGAAAAAGCTTAGCCTCACACAAAAAGGTTAAGAGAAAATCACAGAGTAGGGAACAAAGGAAGATTGATAAGAAATCAGGTGACGTTGTTTTGGTGTCATCTGATGGTGGGTTCTACTTGCCAGAGACGGAATCTGATGGCCCAGATTGGTCCATCGGATGGGTGGAGCCTCACGGACCTGAATTCAGGAGAGAGAATGAGGATGATGATGGTTTTGCAGTGCTGGTTCCCTGCTACAGGCCTAGTTGCAAACAACTGGTTGATGGTTCAAAAAACCAGCTTTTGACTGCCATTAACAGTTTACAAAATGAGTTTTCTTCTGGTAAGTGGTCATGTTTATTTTCTAGGCTACTCCTTCCTGTCTTTTATGTTTTGTTTCGTATTGTTCTAACTGTATCTGAAGTGTTACATCTTGAAATAATTAGATGTTATATCATGTGATGATTGTGATGATCGTTTAAAGTACTTTTTTTTTTTTTTGCATCTCATTGATGTTCTATAGCAGTATGGGTTTGTTGAACTGTTTTTGTGGTTAGTTCTGGATGCTATCTAATCATACTAAGACTAATAATTCGCTATAGTTTATACCTGAAAACCCTTTTTCTAATACTTGTTCGTGACAATTATGAGTAACTTAGAAAGATTCGTGCTTTTGGATTACAAGTATTTTTCTTTTTCTTAATGGTTATTAATTCGGGTGTGTTGTGCAAAGTTGATTACATCAGTGGGTTGAATTATCCTAAAAAAATGTCCATGAAGTGATTTTCTTGTCTGTCCTTTCAAAGTATGAGGCCTACAGATGCACTTGGAAATATTCTCAATTAGTGCAAAAGAGATTAGCTTTGTCGTTAATCATGGAGACTTAAGGAGGGTTTCTGGATAACTTCAGTTTCACCCTCAATATGACATCGGTTGCTACTGCCGAATGTGACTATCAAGCTAATTAAGTCTGCTTTACCGCACTTGTGTTTGATGCTTTCTATTGCCAAAAGAAAAACTTGTTCGTTTATTTTATTGTTTTGGGGAATCTGCAATTTTTATCTATCTGGTATGCTAATCTGAGCTCCTGATCGGTACCTTAAATGGTCCATTTGATGCTGTTGTATAACAGATTCAGGTGTTTAATTCTTACCTTCAAATATTCCTCACTTGCTGAGCCATTATTCCACATTTTTCTTTTGATCAGAGGGAAAGAACTGCATGGAGTGGCTTTCTTCTCTTCAGAGTTGAGTCCTTCGGCTGATTGCTGATAGTCTTGGACGATTCTTACTGGACCTGATGCTGCGTCTCAAGAATATGATCTGATACACACGACTGAAATGAGGATACGGAAAATTAAATATAAAAAATTGAAAAAAATTTGCATCTGAATCAGCTTCTGATGTTGAATTGAAAAGGTACAAGCATTCCTTTTAAGTTCAAGGAGCAAAATCAAGCAATGCTGAGATCACTCCTTACCGATACATACACGGTAAAGGATCCGAAAGGGAAAAAAAAAAGATAAATGTGTAGCTTTAATTAGTTCAGTATTGACAGTAATCATCTGATGAATAGACAGCTGATCTACAAGATTGGAAGGAAAATTCCAAGAAGGGATGGAGTTGATCTGTTTGTATAATAATGCTTTGGTGAATTATATGAACAATGTGTATGCTATACTAATGTCATTTACTGCCATTTCTTCTTCAGAACTGTGCTTTACAGTAATTTGGATAGGTCTGTTGTTGATGTGAACTCTGGATTCCATGAAAGGGGATTGTGAGTTGTGATGAGTTGGTTTAACTTGGCATTTAATTATTTGCAAGCAGGAACAAGAAGGGTGGTGGCTAGATGTTGATATTTCATGGTGTGTAAGAGGTTAGTTTCGTGATGTGACTGAATGGGACCACAAGTGGTTTGTCATATGTTTGCAAATGATCACATGTAGCTGTGGGGTTAGGCATTTGTTGGCTGAAAATTTGATGTCACTTTTCTAGTGTTGGCAACAAGTCAGGTTCGACTTTGAGCTCAAGTGGATCGAGTTTGAGGTCAGGTTGCTCGAGTTTAGGTTCGGTTAAATTTAATTTGATTTATTAATTTTAGATTGGGCTAATTTAAGTCTGAATAATTTCACATGATTAGTTATACTCAAAATATGTTTAGTTAAATTAGACTTGATTTTTTGATTTTGAATTGAGCGTAATGCTTTAAAAGGTAAGATCAAATTCCAAGTAGAGATTTATTTAAATATAATTCATAAATAAATGTAACATAATTTATAAATTATAGTTGAATAGATTATTTAATATATCATTTATCAATATTTTAAAATTTAGACTAAAAGTTAAATCGATAAAATAAGAAATTTAAAGACTAAAAAGTTTTACTAACATTAAATCATTATAAAATTAGTTAAGGACTAAATAAAATTGAAGAATTTAAAATATAATTAAAAAAGATTGTCCTTACTAATCAAATAATTTAAAGATTAATTTGAAAATTTTGGTAGGTTAATTAATAAACTTATCAATTTTTAACAATAAGAGTTATTAAACTTAATAAACCAAAGAATTAAAACCAATTCAAATTTTAGTTTGAATCAACTCATCTGTTTCAATGCTTTGAATAATTTTTAATAATTTAAAATTAAATTATTAACTCAATTTAATTGATATTTACTTCTTAATGATAACATTAATGAATTCAAAATTAATAGATGACATTTAAATTGACTAAATTCACATTTATAAAAATAGTTCATACCAATTTTAATTAACTGATTCAAATAAAAAAATATATTGATTTAAATACAATAATATTATTTTAATTTTAAATATATCACTTTTAACTTTTAATAGATCAAATCAAATTTAAACGATCTCATATTATAAAAAGAAAAAATTTACTTGAGTCTCATATTTACACGTCTCAAATTCAATCTTACATTGTCATTTTTAATATTTTCAATTTTTGGACTGATAAATACATAATTAGATGGATAAAATAGAATTTTAGATCATTATTATATAAGAAATCCCAAATTTGTAATTAATATAAAGTTGAAAAAATCGAATCGGCTTAACCAATTTGATAATAAAATTTTAAATTTGTCAAAATTTTAGTTTAGTTTTTAATTTTTCAATTTAGTTTAGTTTAATAAATCTTATTGATAACAATCAATCAATTTATTAATTAACTTGTCATTTTTATAAATTAATTAGTTATATAAATTAAATAAATAAATAATTTTTTATTTAACAATCTTTTCTTTAATCAAGCTTTAAAAATTTTTAGAGAGTAAAGATAATTTTTTAATAATTTTAAAATTAATTAGTTTTATTTTTAAAATATTGATAAAATCTCTTATTTTAAACCAAAATTTTAAATCCCAACTTTGCCAAATTAGTGAAGTTATTGTAGACTTCATTGCTTATGACAATATTAAATTTATTAACCTATTGCATTTCTCTTTTTTTTGGTAATTTTTTATTCTATAAAAGAATTCCAAAAAGTAGAGAAATGGGGTTTTTTCCAAATTCCAAACAGCGAAATCAAGGCGAAAATTGCTCCCATCCATGATCCTATAATTAGTGTTTTCCAACATAAACAAAGTAAAGAACAAAAAACATGTTACATACACACAGACATAACATGATCAAGAGAGTTCTGTCTTTTTTTTTTTGTTTGGTTTAATTTTCTTAAACGAAAAGGACAAGAGTTGGGTTCCATGTCTTGTAATCCATTATTGAAGTAAAGTGAAAGAGAGGGTTGCATGTTTGTTTGGTCAACAAAGCAGCACGTTCGTGGTGTAGAGCGAGGAAGAGAAGAAACAGAAAGCTGCATGTCTCTTACATAAGAGGAGGGTAAGAGAGAACAAGAGAGAGGAGGAGGAGGAGGACAAAAAGATGTTGCAGAGAGCTGCAAGTAATGCTTATTCATGGTGGTGGGCGAGCCATATCCGAACAAAGCAATCCAAATGGCTCGAGCAAAACCTTCACGGTAAGTGCATTTTACTTCTTTCAGCTTTTCTCTTTTCTTTTATTTCTCACTTTAACGTTATTAAAACGGTGTCGTTATTTCATGAATAGGATGTAAAGATGATACAAAAGATAAAAATAACGATTTTTAATTTTTTGTGCGAAATAACTATATAATAAGATACAATTTTCAACTTTTTCCATTGTTAAACAAACTAAATTTCATTTTTAGATTGATTATTTATGTAGGTTACGTGAAAATAGTCTTTTTACTAATTAGAGGTAAGGATGTGTACTATTAAACTTCTCCCAAACCCTGTCATCCAACAAGATTCATATTGGATGTTGTTATTGTTGATGTTGTATATTGATTATTCAATTGAAAATAACCTCTCTACTAATTAGGGATAAAGTTGTGTATTATTAAACCTCTTCAAATTTCACGTATCAGCAAAATTTTTACTGAGTTGTTATTGTTATAAATTGATTATCCAATTGTGACGATGGATAAGTTAATTTTTGGCTGAATTATTAAAAATTAGCATGAATTAAACGTCGTTAAAATTTAAGATTTCTCTTTTATATAAATTTAAGATATTATATATTAAAATTTAAGATGATATTAATACTGTTTTGAAAACGTTATATTATAACGTAATATTATAAATAAAGATAAATTTTTATTTAACTTTTTAAAAAAATTTGGGTATGATTTAGATTTTTAACTAAAAAAATTGATGAGTGCTTCTATTTTCATATTACAATGACAGAAATCAAGATTTATCTTTTATATAAATCTTAAAACTTTGTTCAGAAAATCTGAATTCTGTAGATGATTTTCCACAATTCACTGATTTCATGAATTTGATATCTATAAGCACAAGAAAGATACCAAAGTTCAGCAACTTCATAATCTTCACAACCAGAAGAATGGACTGAAATTTACTTGTGTTTTGCTAAATTGATTGTGTTCTGCTGTTGCACAGCTGCTAACCTTTCTGAATGGCAATTGCAGATATGGAAGAGAAAGTTCACTACACTCTTAAGCTCATAGAAGAGGATGGAGACTCCTTTTCAAAGAGAGCTGAAATGTACTATAAGAAAAGGCCAGAGCTGATAAACTTTGTCGAAGAATCTTATCGCGCATATCGAGCCTTAGCTGAACGTTACGACCACATATCGACGGAGCTACAAAATGCCAACAACACCATTGCTTATGTTTTTCCAGAACAGGTTCAGCTTGCCATGGAAGAAGAAGATGATGAACCTCCACCCAAAGCTTCAAAGAAGCCTCCAGAAGTGTCAAAAGGAAACATTCCCAAGGTCCCAAAGATTCCTAAGGACTTGAAAGGCGCCATTACATCAGCTGCAAAGAAATTGCAACCTAAAAGGTCAATGAAAGTAGCGAGTCCATCCCTTCCTGTGTTTAAGTCTGGTTTGAGCAAACCTGAAGGACTTGAACGGATCGACAAGCTTCAGAAAGAAATTCTGTCTTTGCAAACGGAGAAAGAGTTTGTAAAGAGTTCTTATGAAAGCGGGATAGCTAAGTACTGGGAAATCGAAGAGGAAATCAGACAAGTGCAAGAGAAGGTGTGTCTCTTGCAAGATGAATTTGGTGCAGGCATTGTCATTGAAGATGATGAAGCTAGAACACTGATGGCATCAGCAGCCTTGAAATCCTGCGAAGAGATGTTGACTCAGTTGCGAGAGAGGCAAGAAAAATCTGCAGAAGAAGCAGTTGCGGAAGCCGAAAGAATTAAGAATGCACAAGAGCAGATGAAGTCTCTCAGGGATGTGTTCTTAAACGGTGAGAACATTGACCATGAGAAGCCACAAACCAAAGATGACTCTGTGGAAGTAGAGGAAGAGTTGAAAAGTTCGGACCAAGAAACAAGTGTTAGTACACAAGCAACACAGGAGGAGAAAATTAAGGAGCAGTCTGATGGACTTAATTCTCCTCTTACCGTGATAGACATGGCAGAGAAGATTGATGAGCTTGTTGAGAAGGTGATTAGCTTGGAATCTGCAATTTCCTCACAAACTGCTCATATACAGACATTGAGAACAGAAACAGATGAGCTTCAATCACAGATTAGAACCCTGGAAAATGACAAGACAACATTAGTAAATGGCAAAAACGATTTGAGCATAAAAATAAGAGAAATGGAGGAAAAGTTGAATGGACTTCAGGACCTAAATCAGAGTCTCCAAGAGCAGAATAACAGCCTTCAAGCACAATTAACCAAGGCACGCTGTACTCATGATCATCTCCCTAGTAAAAATGTGAAGCAACATGAGGAGCTTGACGTTACAAAGCAAATGGAAAATGGCTCTCTAGTTGAATTTGAATCTCAAGAAGGTTCCAAACAACAAGATTCTTTACCTCAACTTGAATCCCAAGAAGAATCAGAAGGACATGAAAGGTTTAAAGGAGAAGAAGGTTCTCCAGTTAAAATTGAATCACAAGAAGATAACAAGGAACAAGAACAAGCATTTGCTTCTAATTCCAACTCCGAGGAGCCAAGGAAAGTGAAGCCGGAAACGGAGACCCAGATTTCAGGCTCTTTAGTTCAACTTGAACAACAAAGTGAAGCCAAAGGGGTAGACCTTCCTGTCGAGCATGTATCACAGGAATTGCTGAAAACAAGTGAAGGTTCTTTAGCTAATTTTCGATCCCAGGAGGGGTTCAAAATGCAAGAAGCTGAAATTGCTTTTAGTGACAAGGAGGAACAGGAGAATGTGAAGCCAGAAAAGGAGCTCAAAATTTCAGGTAAATCTGGTTATACTGAAAAGAAAATTTAGATAAAGACTGATTCTTTCTCTTTTCTTGGTATATATGCACGATCTGATTGTGAAATTCTTTTTTTCTTTTTTGTAGAGAACAAATTTGATGAACACGAAGTTGAACTTCCTGATGAAAAAAGTTTGAAGGAAACTCAGGGCAGGCTTTCAGATTCTGTACAGAAAGAAAACTGTACCGCTGAAGTTGATTTGCTTGGAGAAAGCGCCAAGCCACTCCAATCATCAACTGATACTCAAGAACAAATAAAAATGAAAGATGATGAACCAGATTGGAAGGAGTTATTCATGAATGGTATTGAAAATAGAGAGAAAGCTCTGCTGACAGAGTACACGAATTTACTTCGCAATTACAAGGAAGCCAAGAAGAAGCTTGTCGAAGCAGAGCAGAAGAATGAAGATAGCCGCTTTGATAGCACACTGCAGCTAAGAGAACTAAAGACTGCTAATGCAAAGAAGGATGAGCAGATTGAGTACTTACGTCAGAAGCTCAGCCTTCTTCAAGCAGGTATTGGAGAGCCTTATGAATCTGAGAAACCAACAGAGACAGAACCTATAGCAGAAGAGAAAGATGTTATCGAGGCAATGCTGATGAACCTGCCAGAAGGTCCATCTGAGATTGAACAAAGATTCAGGTCACGCATCGATGAAGTTCTAGAGGAGAACTTGGATTTCTGGTTAAGGTTTAGTGCAACATTCCACCAGATACAGAAATTTGACACTGAAGTCAAAGATTTACAATCCGAGCTATCAAAGCTTGATGATAAGAGAAAGAAGCAAGAGGGAAGTAGTGCTGGAAGATACTCTATCAAGTCAGATGCAAAGCCAATATACAAACACCTGGGAGAAATAAATGCTGAACTCACAGTCTGGTTAGAGAAAAGTGGACAGCTCAAAAATGAATTGAACAGCAGATTCTCATCCCTATGTGACATTCAAGAAGAGATAACATCTGCTTTAAAGGAAAGTGCTGAAGTTGGCGATTTTAAGTTTAAAACCCATCAGGCTGCAAAGTTCCAGGGTGAGGTTTTAAACATGAAACAAGAGAATAACAAGGTTGCAGATGAATTGCAGGCAGGGTTAGATCATATAACAGCGCTCCAACTCGATGTTGATAAAACTCTGACAAAGGTGAATGAAGAACTTAAGCTTTCAGGACCAAGGGGCAATCGACCCACGCACCTGCAACATTCAGACAGTCGGTCTCGAGTCCCTTTGCAGTCTTTTATCTTTGGACCAAAGAAGCAAAAACATTCACTCTTCTCCCGTATGCAGCCAGTGCTGCAAAAGAAATACAATGGTTTCAAATCAGGGCCTATATAACTTAATCCTTCTTGGTTCATTATCTCCACTTTTGTTACTTACATTCTACTTGAAGCTTCTTGTTTCTCTCCTGATATGGAACAAGGTATATACAGCTTCTTGTTCTCTTCTGATGTTGAACAGGGTACATATTATCTTTTTCCAGAGAATGGCAAGAAGTACTTCAAGATATCTTCAAAGTTTTTTTTTTTTTCATTTTATTGTTCATGCACCTGTCTTGCATCATTTGATTTTGGTTTTCTAGAATATTAATTTACGTTTAATAGGCCAACACAATATGCAATGTTTTCGTTTTGCTGTAAAACTAAACTACAAAAGATTTTCTTTTTTTCTTTCATCTTTCCAAGGTTTTGTGCATGCAATGAATTGTTAGTGAGTAAGTCGGCTTCCAGATTCTTCAAAGCTTTTTTCATGTCCTGTTATTTAGTTTCTTCCTCCCAGTAAGATCTACTTGATTTGAAGACTTTAAGTTAGCTCTAATTAGCTCTGAAAGTACCTTTGATAATTTATGAAGTAAGTTCAACACAAACAAAGAAATTAGAACTCATGTAGTTTAGATTATTAAACAATAGCTTCAAACAGTTTTTAGTAGAAAAAAGTTCATTGAAGCATAAAACATGAAGAACATTTCCTGGAGGGATTCTTGGAACGCTTTGGTCCAACGCTAACACAGAAGCACTAAGAGCTTACTAACTTCACCAAGCTAAAAGAACAGAACAAGCTTGCAATCCAAGACTGTCAAGACCAGAAAGTGGTTGGAAATGACGATGCAGAGGATGAAGAACTTTGAATCCCCGAACTTGCAAATGCATAGAATTAGGGAACATTTCAGCTCCCCAGTTTTTCAACAGGCTGGTAATATGTTTCTAGATAATTGAAACTAAATGCAAGATAAGATCACGCACCAATAGCAAGTATGGAGAGCACAGAAGAGTAAATTAGTCATTTATTTACTGCAATGGATGACAACAAACAAAGGGTAATAAGCAAATTTTATGTACAAGCCTGCTACGCCATATACAGTTTCAGATATGAAACTTCCTCAGCTTCACCACTTCAGGAAAACCAATGTGTACAAAAACTATCTAATGCACATTATAGTATCTTTATATCAGTCGTAAAGCCGCGTTTGCCAGTAGTCAGGGTATGTGCTAAGATAAGATCATGGCAATGGCTGTGCACTAAAGGATACCTCCGATACAATCTTGGCTCCCCTTCCTTGAGCCATGTAAAGGCCTACGTGATGCATCAACTCCTGCCATGAAGTAAACAACCCATAATCTCATCTATTGCCTTTGCTTTGGAAAGGTAATAACTTATCCAAGAAATATTAAGTTCAACAAGTGGATACTGTGCATTCATGTAAGCAAGTGATGGCAAACCAACTAAAGATGGCCCCAAGTTCAAAGTTCACCAAACACAGTTATTACTAATGAATTAGATAGGTACATCAATGGACAATATGATCAAGAGGAGAAGGAGAGACTGGTCTCGAACAGTAAACAGAAACCCCCTTTTAAGCAAATCTCGAACTGCGTCCCATTTCTCCCTTTACAGGCCTAATGATAGAGAAAAAACAAAAGGCACCTCTCTGGCTCAGTTTAATCATTTGATTTATAACCTCCTAGAAACGATTCAACACAGTCAGCATTCCGTTTCTGATTAAGCAACATCACTGTTTTGATTAGCTATCCACTGCTCACCAATTCATAAAAGTCCACAAAACTCTAGGATCACATTCTAGTCCTCAAACACACTGGTCTCCAACTCAAGTTATTCAATAGAAGAGCCTCGTTTTATATGTTAATCCACTGTGTGGATTGGAGATAAAGAAACAAGTAATTTCTTGCTTACTTCCTAATTCACCAAAACAAATCCAAAATCTGCAATCTTAATCAAGGAAACTACAAATTCAGCACACACGGGAAGGAATAGACTGAACTAGTATGAATTACTTGAGAGTTTTTGTTTATCAAAAAGTGTGCAGACACGGACAGACAAGAAAAGAAAAAGTAGAACTTGTATGCAGAAAATTAAAGAATCACACATTTTATTTTATCCCAATCTTCTGATTCATTTCAACTTCAAGAATACAGAATATGGAAGCTTCAGAGGCACTACTTGCAGCCATAAAAAATTACAGGCCCTTAAATTCTAGATTTAAGTTCACAGATCTCAATCCCCTCGCAGAATAGAAGAATTGAGCACAAGTTGTGTCCAAATTACCTGTGGATGTGCTATTACGCCTTTGACTGCTTTAGCAACATGAACTGGAAGGTCAAAGGTTGCACAGCCACGAGAGTAGACAATGACATCCTCTAGAGGAGCAAGCAGACGGCGATTTCTTGCAGAAAGTGTTGAAGAAACAAAATCCAGGACGCATAAATCTGTGCATATCCCAGTCACCAGTACCTACACAGACAAGTATGTGTTCATAGTCACTTTGATTTTAGTTTGCAGATGATAACTTATTGTTCTTCAACAAGAAATTACAGAAAAGGGAAGAAAAAAAAAGGCTTACAGTGTTAATCTGATTGTTCTTAACCCAGTCCACAAAAACATTGGAACCATCTTTCTCAATACAGCCAACAAAACCATCAATACAATCCTTGCGCCGAAGCGTGGCATTTGGTTCATTCTCCAACCATTCCAAGGCTGCAGAGACCATAAACATAAATCAACACATAAGAGCCATAGAAACCCAGACGAGCACTCAAGCCACCACAAAATTCTTTTGACCAAATCATCATAATTTTCCTTTACATAATAGAAATCTAAAGAGAACAGTTTAAACAAACAAGTCAACACTCAACAAGAACAGAAACAACACAAGGGACTAGGAGGTCACCTGGAACCAATTTAGCTTCATCAGTTCCAATAATACAGTGAGGAGGGTATGGATGCTCTGGTACATCAGGATGATGTGAATCAAGGAACGCGAAAACAGGCCATTTGTTCTCACAGAAAGCTCTTGCAAGCCTCACGGATTCTTCCACCATTTCCGATATTTGCTTGTCGGGCTGTTTCGGAGCCTGACAGCGATATAACCAACAAAAGCACAAAACTTTACAACAACCATTTTCCATAACAAACGACAAAAAAACCAGACAACAAAAGTCCAATAGACTCACCAAATTTCCGGCTCCAACAGTGCAGAAGCCATTAACGACGTCTACGAGAACCAGACCAGTCTTAACATCTCCATTCAGGAACAAATGACCTTGTTCCACGGGAAGCTCGGCTTTCAACGATTCAGAAGTCCCAGACACCATCTTCTTTCTCTCTTATTCCAAGAAGCAAAAAGAAAAAAGAAAAAAACGAGACAATCAACAAACACAAACATATAGCATTAACATGGACAACGTACAAAAGGGGTTAGAAAGAATTGGTCCACTGATGATTAACAGAGAAAAAAAACCGAGAATTCTTACTGGGTATAGACCACCGACAAACAGGTGGAACCATGAGAGCGTTAAGACTGTTGACAAATAGCAAGAACGTGGGATCTAAATAGGATAAGATAATGCTTGAGGACCCCACTCGTACTACAGTTACTGACTAAAAGATTCCTCAGACGATGACCATTTCCTTTAGGCTGTTTAGCAAAGGACCGTATTTATTAATGGACCATGTAAACTTGGAATAAGCTACAATAGAATGCTTGCACTTCAAGAGAAGATGCCATTACGTGAAAAAGAAAAATTCGAGTTAGACAAAAGGGAAAGAGATGCCCTTTGTAAAACAAGCAAAGTATATGGGAATAAACACTATAGAAAATGACTGGTGGAAGAAGCGAGTGACCTTTGCAACTCAAGTTTTTCCTTATCAAAGGTTCGGATAGTTTCAATTATTATAAAAGGTATACTCATAATTAAAAATTACAAAATATTATATTTAAATACTAAAACAAAATATTTTTCATGCTTTTATCGAATTATATTTACACTGTAACAATTTTAATAACAATTTTTAATGATTAAAAAACTAAATTTTCAATTATTCTTGTTAATTTATATAAATCATTTAATTTTTATTTAACAAAAATTTTCAATTAAAAATAAATTTCTTCTATAAATAAATATAATTTCTTTTTTAATACTATTTTAAATTCATCAAAATTTTCCAATATTTATTATATTTATTACCAATTTAACTTTTAAATCTATTTAATTTCTTATACAATTTTTAAAAGGTTGACAAATTTGATTAAAATAATTTAACGAAAAGTAATTTAAAATACATAAAAATCAATAACTGATGCACTTCAATTAATTAATTTGTCCAGGCATAGATTAAGTAAAGAAGTTGGCTTCTCTTTCAAAAAATAATAATTTGAGAGCTGGGTAAAGAACATGTCTTTTTACATAAGCCCTAGCTCTGATAGATTAAGGAAACAAAATTAACAAATGCCTTAAAAACACACCAATTGCCGTACATGAAAACACACAATTGACCAATCCAGGACAAACACACCCTTTACAAACTGGTGTAACCTGTTTGATATGGAAACCAATAGTGCTATTTGGATGTTGGAGTGCTATCCTGGGAAATTCAGTTCATTACCAACTTTGCAGATACACAACAAAAGAAAGAGTCTTTTTATTTGCCCTTGTTGGAATCTTGTGGGAGTTGTAGCCCCATGAGACCAAGTAAATTAGAACCGGGACCAGGTTGTCCTTGTTGAGAAGAAAACGAATCCATAAGGCTCTTCACCAAGTTAAAATCTACATCCACAGGAGTAAATTCCTCATCCATACCTTCACTGGGATTTGATGTCCCCTGCACATGTATCAACTCAACACCAATAACCAATTCAGATTCAACTCGTATGCAAGTCGAAATTATACGAATAAGCAAGCAAAACATGATACACCATTCCAGCAAAAAGGAAATCATGCATAACTACGTTCCTAAATGGAAGAACAAATAACCAATGAATGTATATATGTGTTAAAAGAGCTTCAACATATAGTATATATATTCAAAAAGATGGGAGTATGACCTCAGTTCTCTTAACAGAATCATCATTTGCACGAATAAAACTTTTCTTAAGAGTTGTGCCCTTCAGCTGCTCATTCAGAGCATCTGAGTATGTATCCATGAATCTATCCTCTTCATTCTCGTCAGCATCGCTGTCACTTCTATCTTCAAATTCATCTGAGACAATTAATATCATTAATACACAAGCAATGTAGGTCTTGAAAAATAACCGTGGTCCATAGCAATGCCACAGTGAGAAAATTGAGAAGCAGGCAGTTTAACAAAATAAAAAACATATGATTTACAAAGATTATAGATTCTTAATGCGTGATTCATGATCAAACCTCTCGAACAAAAATGGGAATATTGTCCTCTGTTTAGTATATCTGCTCAAACTGAGGATAATTCATAGGTTGTTTCAGGACATTGTTTCCCCAGAGCTTCAAATGTGAAAGTGAGAAGATATTGACATCTGGGACCATTGAAAATTTTGGATAATATCACTAATCCAATAATTTGACAAATTATAATATGGTGTTGTAGTTCAAAAGAAATTTCAATCACTGCACAATTTTGTTTGAAGAAAATTGATTAAAATTCTAACTTAAATATCGATAGGATTTTTGAAAAAAGAGCTAATTTGACTAGACTAACTATCAAACTACGGAGACCTCCTACATTAAACTCAAGCTATATGCCTTACCAAAATCCATGTCACACGAGGATGCTTCCTCAGTACCACTCCCACCGTCCTTTTCTGCACCTCTCTGTTGCTTCAATACTGATTCCATGTCCCTTAGAAACCAGTCCGGATCAAGTTCCACTTCTTTCATATTCCTTTCGAAAGAACAATTACATTAGTATTGTTAACTTCCTGTTGGCGAATTCAAAGAGACAGATAAATTTTAATATAATTCATTTCCTGTTGTCCACTAAATATTTGTGTGCAGATCTGTCCTAATATCTAAATTCATATAAGTACTAACTATAAGATGTGATAGTATGGTAGAAAGAAATGCTATATATGTTTTGGTAATGATTTGAGCTCCTCACATTAGGGTGAATTGCAGAAGCAAAACCGTAAAGAAAATCAGGATGATACAAGATGGGTAAAATTGTGTATAGAGTTGATAAACTTTAAGAAAAAATTTAATCATAATCTGAAATTCGCAAATGTTCTTATCAAGTTGACAAGGCTGAATACAAGTAATCCATCTCAGCCAGCCCAAGATAGTTAGCAAAAAATGTACTAGAAATTATATACACAAAAACCTTGCAAATGTAAAAACATATAATGCATATGGAAAGTGTTATACACAAACCTATTTTCTGGAACCTCTGCTCCCTCATAGCTTGACACTTTGTCCACAAATGACTGCATGCTTTTTGCTACATGACCAAAATCAAAATCATCAAGATTTTTGCTGCTTGATGAAGAAGGTCCAGCATCTTGCGTTACTTTAGCTTTCTGACATCTTTTATGTTTTGCAATATAAAGATCCAATTCCTTTTGTTTGTCCTGAAGAGCAGAATTCAATTCATCCTCTCCATGGTAAAGCCAAGAATCATCATCAGAAGGAGGAACCTCATTATCTCTGAAGTCCTCAACTGAGTATGGCAAAGCAAGAATCTCATCAATCCGTCTAACAGGAGCACTCAGCATGTCACTGCAAGAGCACATAAAATCTGATCACATACTCCAAAACAATAAGAATCCTAGCAGCCTAGTCAAATCATGACATCCATCACAAAACGTCCACAGGAAAATAGCTTTGCATGATTTAAAAGCAGACCAAATCTAACAACTTCTCTACTCTATCCAGATATTTTAACATTCCGGCTACTGTCTAACAAGAAAAAGCAGCAACTTAATCCTAAACAAGAAGATAAGTACCTTGTCCTCGAAAACAAAACACTTTTGCGGTAATACTCCTCAGCATTCTCCATCCTCCTGTTGTACTCCTCTGAACCAGGTAACAGTCCTTCAAAGTAGCCATTTCTCTCCAAACTCTCCTTATAGTTGACCCAAGTACTTCCCTTTCCTTCTACACCTTCCTTTTTCTTTTGGTGATACATCATCTCGAAACCGCAAGCTATCTTCATGCCCAATTCAGCCTCCAAATACTCACTCACACCATCGCCTCTAGTGGGCATTGGATAGCACTTGGGAGCCTGAAATTTCTGCTGCATAAGCTGAGCATACATAGCCCTCGACATCTTCACCCCCACGCAAACCAACTCCTCCTCCTTCCCTTTCCTCAAAAACCGCTCCATTTGGGCCGCATACTTCATGGAATCAATATCCCTATCGTAAAAGCCTTCCACAGCTAAAGAAATGAAGCAAGGCTCGTGCTTCAAAACCTGAGCCACAGACACCGGAAGCCTGACCCTAACGAAATGCATATTTCGCTTGGCTCTTTCAGGAAAATCCCCAATCCTGAGCTTAATTGCTTCTTGAACTGACTCAGAGGCTCGCGATTCGCTTTCGCAATTAATCAGAAACTTCAAGGAATCAACAAGACTAGGCTTTGGCAAGCGATCCCTAGGAACAATATGAACCTCACCTCGACGAACAAAGACGCGATTTAGGCTCGTATCGGGGTTGAGCCAATACGGAAGGTGGAAAGCAGCTTCAATGAGGAGAAAATCACCATCGTTGTCCCAAATCCGGGCGGCAAGAGCAGGGAAGTGACGCGACACTTCGAACAGTAAAAAAACGACAAACCACTCGTCCTCTATATTATCGCCAAACCGAAGCTTTCCGTGGAGGTGAGGGAGAGGAGACGACTTGGCGGTACATACACACGTGGAGGTGGAAATGGAGAGCGAGAAGGGCTCGTGTTGCCAGATGTAAGAGGAAGTCAGAGGAGAGAGAAAATCCAGAATTTGGAGGTGTAGGGAAGCGATGGCGGCAGCGGCGGAGGAGGAGGAGGAGGAAGAAGAGGAATAGGAGACGGCGTAGTCCGGAAAGATAGTGTAGAATACGGTGTCTTCTGGAATACGGGAGTGCCGGTGCGAGAAGATGAGGTCGAAATCCGTCGACTGCGTCGGCTCTGCCATGGTGGCGAGGGGTGTCCGATCACAGTGTGTGTGTCCTGTGGCCTCCTTTTATTCCTCTTTCAGCGCCCTCGCACCCTCGTGAAGCTTCTTGTGCAAGTTTTAATCATAGCTATTACAATAATTTGAAAATATTAATAATTCTTTCAATTTTATAAAAATTCATATTTACGCATTATATTTTTATTTTCACCAAATCAACTAAACGACAAGTCGTATGTGGAAGGTGTAAATAATAGAACCTATTACCAGCAGCTCTGGCATTCTTTTCTCTTTGTTAATCTAAGGATGTGTTACGGCCAACAAGTCTCCGATCCCTCCAGAAACCGTCGTACCACCATAACCCGCAACGCGTTGGTCGTTGAAGAACTTCGCGGCCGGCTAGCCCAGACCGAGGCCAGACTCGAGCGCGCAAGGGCTCGGGAAGCTGATCTCAGCCGCCGGCTTCAAGAAATGAAGCGATTCGTCTCCGTCATGGAGATTCTTGAGTCCTATTTAAAAACAAGATATTTGGAGCAGTAAGGTTCTCCGTCGCTGATTAGGGTTTGTTTCTATCACCTCCTCTCTGTTTCTCTCTTTTATGTTTCCTTTTCTGATGTGTGGTCCTTATGTTGGATATGTTGTTATAATTACCAAGTCGGAAGGACAAAGTTTCTGGGAAAATTTCCATTTCCTGCTGAATTGTATTAATCAGTTGAAATTTTCTGGTGCCTCCTGATATGGTTGGATGTATTAACGTATCAACTGCATAAGTTGAATTCTAATGCTTTTGTATTCTTCTTGTTGAAATGCTTCATCTTCGTGAACATGATAATGGATTAAAATCTGATCATAAGGATATGGAATCTACCAGTCACAGATTGTGCTCCGCCATTATTAATCTGCATCTTAAAACCGTGGTACGAATATGATAGTGTGTCTAACTATCTACAGACAAGTTAACGAATTTTGCGCCTTCATCAATCATCATCTCCGCAATCCAATTCGCAATGGACTCTGGTTTTTGCTTAGTTCACTAATTGTTGTGAAAGGATACTTGGACTTACAGCATGTCAGAAGCCTGACCCGCCTGAGACACAGGCTTGATCGAGCTAGCTTGAAAATGTTAAAAAAAGAAACAGGTTGAGTTCAACCCAAAGTGACTAGACCTTTGGCTACTGGGCTTTCATTCTTGGTCCTTTTAAAGCACCATATCACCTAATGCTTACAAATTGACTTGACTCATTGGATCCATGAATTAAATCCAAAGGTTAAGGAGTTGGACTTGAGCTTTAAAAATCAAGTTTGAATTTAAAATTTAAGATCTTAATTATATTTAAAAAGGCCTTTAAAATTCAGTTTTAACTAACATTTATAAATAATTGATAATTATTGCGCCGTAATCAATTTTTTATTCTATATAATTTTAATTTTTATATAATATTATTTGATTTTAATTTTATTAAAAATTAAAAATTTATTGTTTTTTTATAAATATTGCTACAAATTTGTATTTTATCTCAAAATAATTAATGTGCTTATTTCACAAATTTTTAAAAAACTTTTGTAATAGTTTGAGTTTATGTTTAAAAATGAGGCCTATAAAAATATTGAGTTAGTTATAAATATAAAATTTTTAAAAATTATAGATTAGATCAAAGTTAATTTTTTTAATTTAAAACTTTAAATTGAGTTCATTTTCAAGGTAACCCTGAACCCAAATATGTTAAATAAAAACGGCAGTGTGGAATAACTCGACAATTATTACTTTGATTATAATCTGCAAACATGCACCTTGATCATGGGGATGTAGCTCATATGGTAGAGCGCTCGCTTCGCATGCGAGAGGCACGGGGTTCGATTCCCCGCATCTCCATTCCTATATAATTTTCCTTTTCCACATCAACACTTAAGCCCAATACTTTCTTATTCCTCTTCTTTTTTTATCTTTTCTCATTAGCCCAAAGAACATGTTGGGCTTCTTAAACCCCAAAGTTGCTCTTATGAAATCGCAAGTTAATGGAGTCGGAGATTTTAAACTTGGATTCCTATAAAATATTCTACTCTCTATTATTATATTACATCCAAGTATATCAACTAGGTGGAGAATTAGTAAACTAATGAGGATCTTAGTTTTATTAATCTATTCTTTAACATAAAAGAGACAACAAATTTCTTAGGAATCAAGTATGCTTCCGTGACTTGGATGGTTTAGAAAATAAGCTTAAGAAGAGTGTAGCCATGGCCAGCTGTTTATTATCTAGCGATTACAAGAATTTATACTTCTTTATGATTATTTGACCCATAAAACTATCATTCTAACACATTGGGTAATGCTAAGTTACACTATTATATTCAATGATGGTCAAATCAACAAGCAAATAGCTTTTAAAAAGTACAATGTGCAATAGATTAATAATGTGCTGTTATCTCGTAAGGGTAACTCTAAAAATCAATAATTGAATATTTACGTTCCTTCTTAAATAATCTCTAATGAAAGAGTTAAGTGTAATTAATGTAAAAAAGATAATTAAAAATTAAACAATAAAAAATTAGTCTAACACTTTGGGCAATGCTAAGTTACATAATTAGATATAACGGTGAGCTTTAAAAAAATTGTCCAAAAGCATAAACATCATGTGTAACTAATTAATGACATGTATACATACTTTGATGTGCCTTTTGGAACAGCTTTTAGAAACGAAATAAATACTTTTTTTTACCGTAAAATATCTTTTTAAGAAAAATAAGTGTTTGGCTATAAAATTTAAAAGTATTTTTAAATAAAAATAGTTTTTTAAGAAGCTCAAATTTAGAACTTCTAAAAAAAACATTTTTTAGGTAAAATTTTCAGATTAATTAATGAACCTATTTTTTTAGTCCCTTTTGTCCTTATATTTTATATATAATTCTTATAATAACCACAAACTTATCTTCCTGTTTATTATGTATTTAACTATTTACTTAACTTGGATATTTATTTTGGGATTTATATAATATTATTTGACTTTTTATATATTTTAATATTTATTTTTTATATTAGTTTACTTATGTTATAATTTATATAAAAGATTTGATTAGATATATTTTCATTTATATTTCATAAGGTTTAAAATTATATAATAATTAATATATTGTGCTTTGTACATTATTTAATATACTTTAAATAATATTTATATGCATAAACAATATTTATTATAAAATAAAATATAGTTAAAATTAAAATATTTTTTATTTTTATGTTACCAAACAGCCTATTGTATGAAGCTCTTTCAAAAAAACTCTTTTTTAAATGACAGCTAAACAGTCAATTGACTTTGTAAAAAAATTCCTCTAAAAAAAGATCTATAAAAAAGAACTCTATTAACAAAAATTCTACTAATATAAACCTAACTAAACAAAAGCTAAGTCTGACTTATGGACCGCCCATTGTTATCCAACCCCATAACAATGGGGTGATTAATAGATAGTAAGTGTGAATTATATCAATGTTCTTCGGTTTTTGTATGATGGGCTTCTTTAGGCTTAAATCCCAAGACAGCTACATCTTAGTCTCACACTTTCTATTTTCATTGTAGCCCAATTTCGATACGAGAAGTTTTCTGCTAAGGCCTCAGTTTGTATACTCTGGACTGTACAGAAGAGAGTTTAAGTAATCTAATGGTTAAGGCCCAAATCAAGTTTTGTTATCCAATTACGAAACGACTCAAAATTGAAACTTTCTAACACCGTATACTGGAAATCATCAAACTTGGTCCGCTTGAGAAGTTTAAGACTTATCCATTTAGTGACTTTGGACCTTTAGTTGGTTCATGATGGATAGCTTCTTGCTAAGACCTAATTAATAATTACAGGAAGAACACAAAACGCTGTTTACATGTATAGATTATGTTGACTTTATGATAAAACATTGAAGAAACATCAACATAACGACATGTCTTCTTCATCTTCATATGATTGAACACCTAATTCTTACATTTCCTCTTATCATTATGTTTTCAAACTGTAATTAGTACTATATTACAGTTAAATACCAATGCTAATTGACTCTGATTCGTTACTAAATTCAGATGAACATTTCCCGGTGATGGGTCACGATCTGAAAGCCATTTTCTGGTACACTTTGCATTAATGCGCTTTCTTTTTCTTAAGCTCGATTGGAAGTCTCATCTTATGTCTATTTGCTTTTGAACTGCAAAACGAAGTCTTTTGGAAAGTTGATCTCTTTATTGGGAGGTGAGACGATGAACAACACCTAACGACACTGATTTGCTTCTTTTTATCAATTATTGAGTAATGGTTCTGTCAAGACCGTCACTCTTCATGCTTTCCTTTACACCTTTTAAGTAAAAATATTTTAATTTTTAATTTATGAAACTATAATCAAGTGATTTATTCTTATTTATAAAAATTAATTAGCGTACTAAAATTCATTCATTAATTAATTAATCAATCAAAATTTAATCATTATAATAATTTGAATATTTAAAATTTTT
>JAOQMP010000208.1:32869121-32886232 GCA_027563575.1 Erythroxylum pedicellare | reverse complement strand
GATCTAATTTGAAAAAAAGAGAATTAAAAATATGAATAAAAATATAATTTTTTTGAAGTTATGATTTGATCTTTATGTTCCAAATTCATTTGTACACATTTAATGATTTTAATTGCCTACAACATTGTCTTTTGATCACATTTAATTGCCTACAACATTGTTTTAGCAAGAATTTGAAAATCATTTTAGTTGAGTTCATATTTTGATTTTGAATATTTAATTTGTTAAGTTATTTATCTTAAATACCTTATATAAGTTATTGCATGTTCTCAAAATCGTATTAAATAATCATTAAAAAAAATATTATGATTTTTTTATATTTTTAATTGTAGAACTTACTGAATTTGGTTTCTTATAATATCAATTGGACCTCCAATTGATATTATGTTGTTATAAAATTAATATGTGATCAAGATTAAATAAAATTAAAAAATGGCATAGCATTAAAAATAGATTATTCTTACTTATTATTGAAATAGTATTAAAAAGAGATTATTCTTACTTATTATGAAGTTAAAATTTAATTAAAGAAATATACTATTGAATAAAAGTTAATTAGTTTAAAGAATCATGTTATTATTAGGACCAATCTTTATTCTTTAATCATTAGACTTTAGTCAGTGTTTTGGTTCCAACAATTTTGCTGATGTAATAAAACCTGACCCTAAATTAGGATTTAGGCCAAACAGAACCACACCTTTATACTGAATTTATAGCTTCACTGGTCACAGTTCAGTCAGTTTTGATTAAGACCACCCATGTTTGCATGTTCCCCTATAATTTGCATGTAAACCAAATTAGAAAAAGGTTACCAGTCACCACTACGAAAGGTTTTGTTTTCCACAGAACAATGAACATGGCTGCGCCGAAAGACCCAAAAGCGATTAGTGGACTAGCAGATAAACACCAAGAAGATGTTGCGGACTAGGTCTAGGACTAGGACCGGGACCGGGCAGAACTAGACTAGACCTGTACGGCATGCCAGTTGTCAGCATATTACGCTTACTCGCGACGTTGGAATGCTCTGGTCGGTTACTTTGGTCCGTCAAGTGTTAACGATAGCCTCGTCAATTCCTCGAAGAAATTACTAAATTAAGTGAAGTTAGGTCCAGAGGGAAGAGTCCTAACGATTAGGAATACGCAAAGAACATTTGTGAATCACAGTTCCATTATCGACTTTTGGAGGTGAGTACAATATTGTATGAATTGACATGAGACCAAAAGTTTCATAAATTCCCTTCAAAATCTAAGCTAACATAATTCGCGTTTCATAATAGACCTCTCACCAAACATTAACCAAACTCATTATGAAATTATTACATGTTCAATCTTGTGACCATCCATTACTTATCTAAGATGCTGCAACATGAGTAGTGTTAATTCTAAATTAATAAATTAATTTTGAATTAATTGAATTTCAAATCATATTTAAGTTTAAGTTTTAAAATTTTGAATTTCAAAGACTCAGTTCGAAATTAAAAAAAAAACTGATAGACTAAAAGTTTTAAGAATAACTTCAATAATTAAAAAATTTAACCGGTTTAACAATTTAACCTTAAAATCTAACACCGTTTAATTTTTCAGTTTGGTATACTTTAATAATTCTTATTGGAAAAAATCAATCATTTTATTAATTTATCAGTCAATTTTTATAAATTAATAAATCAATTAACATTTATTTAACAATATCCTTTTTCAACTAAACTTCAATTTTTTTGATAAGGAAGGAAAAATTTTTAATTAAATTTTAAATTCTTTAATTTTATTTAATCTTTAATCGATTTTAAAACGGTCTAATACCGATTGATCATTTTAAACCTTAAAATTTTTATTTTATCGGTTTAACTTAAGGTTTGATTTTTATCAAAGTTAAATTATCAATTGACAATGAATTAAAATAAAAACATGGAATATAAATTACAAAAAAATGAAAAAAGATAAAATGAGATATTTTATATAATTATACTCTTTATTAAACAAAATGAAATGAAGATTTGTGGTACAGTGCGCTTACTCAAAGGAAGATTGTCCGTTCCTGAAATGGCGGGGCCGCGTTCCGTTCACTTCTCTTCCGTTTCCATGTTAACTTTAATAAACCATTTAATGTAATCTAATGTAACAAATACAAATTCCTCACTTTCATTTTCAATTTTGTTATAATCAGTAATCCTGAGTACAATCACTTGCTGTCGTTCTCTCTAGAGCATCGCATGGTCGGTCTGCTTCGTTTCCAAAGACCCATACACCTTCTATCTCTTTCTATAAACACACGCATTGGTATTAACAGTTGGCGGTTTGGTTTCTGATCAAAAGAAGGAATTTGTTATGGTGGTGGCATCTTTGAGTAGTAAATAGAGAATGAGAATAAGGGTCAGTTCGGTAATACATGGGAGTGGGCAAAGCTTGGAGCTTTAGTCTCGCACCGGCGAACCTGGCGCAACAGCAGAACGGCACCGGAAACAAACAACACCGCCAGCAACGGCGGATCCCGTGGTCGGTGGTCTGCGGGTTGATGCTGTTCACATTGGGATTGGTGCCGCTCTTCACTGAACAAGTAACATCTAATCTTGACTGGTATTCTTACCGGTTCAGTACTTCGAAGTTCAATCTCCACAATGGAATCAGGCGAGAGGCAATTGACATATGGAAGTCCAAGTACTCTGAGTTGCTCTACGGTTGCAGTGAGAGAGGTCGTAGTTTTGCTCGTAAGTACTCAAGAAACTTACTTTTGCTTCCTTTGATTATTTATTTTGTGGTTAGCGATGGATTCATCTTTTCGACTTTGCTTATATGCCCAGCTGCTGTACGTGAGCGATCATCAAATGGGTATTTGCTTATTGCGGCAAGTGGAGGGCTAAACCAAGAAAGGACAGGGGTAAGTGGAAAGTTATGAACTTTCAGGCTGCAATTTCTATGCATCACTAGTTGAAATTATGTAAAAAAAACCTTTGTTTGGACCAATCAACTTGGACTTCAGACGGTTCAAAGGGACTTCCAATTACATGTCTTTTGAGAAATCCTTCGTATCCTTTTGCACCTACAGCTAGTCTCATTTGGACTAAGTGGGAATTATTTCCAGACTTCCAGATAACGGATGCTGTAGTAGTCGCACGGATTCATAATGCTACACTGATAGTACCAGAGTTAGATCATCATTCCTATTGGAAGGATGATAGGTGAGTTTGGATAATTTAGAAAAATGGTCATCTGAGTTACTTATAACTGTGTAAAAAGAGATCAGTATCACAGTTTATGAACAAGGGTAAGCGAATGGGTGAGAGAAGTGTTATTAATTTGGAAAGCTTTTATTGTTTCTCCTCCAAAACTGCTTCCTATAGTGAATTTTGATGATCTTAGTACTAAAATTTGTTTCCTTATTCTGTAGTGACTTGTCAATATTTTTGATGTTGATTGGTTCGTTTCTTACCTTGCTAAAGATGTGACAGTTGTGAAAAGAGTTCCAGATAAAGTAATGCGGTCAATGGAAAAACCTCCATATACAATTCGTGTCCCTAGAAAGTCACCTCCTGAACACTATTTGTGTCAAGTTCTACCTATACTATCGAGGAGACGGGTAAATAGTTTGCTTAACTTGTGCTTTCTTAGTCCTTTTTGGTTCTATGTGGATCATTTTTTACTATTCACAATATATATTCTATCCATCAATTTAAAACCAGTGTCATTTTTCTACAGCAAAAGTGTTATGACTGGTATATTTCTTATCAAGAATTATGAGAAGGAATATCTTCCCCTGTCCATTTTTTCTATCCATATTCAGGCAGATACAGAGAAACATTAGTCTGTTTCCCTGCCCTTCTTTTTTATCCATACCCTAGAAACAGACACCTTTATTTCCTGATACCAGACCTCGATTCCTCACCTTGTATGCTAGGAAACTTCATATGCTGTCTCATCATCTTGACCGAAAATGGTCCCACTGGCAACCATGACTGAATCTTATCACCACTTTATGGCATGCTTGGTAGTATTTGAATCATGCTTGAATAGGAATGAAATGTATGCAATGTTGTTGGTGATATGTGTTGGAAATATGTTAGATTGAACTTGGAAGTTTTCTATGCTTTCTCTTGATGAATGAAAACCATGGGATATAGATTTATTCATGGATGAATTAGGTCTGGATTTGAAGTATAATGAAGGTGAATTTATGCTGAAGAAAGACGTTAATTAAGTGTGCTTGAATTGAGAAATAACTAGGACTAGATGCATCATAATGTAATAGTTTCTGGTTTGATTTTTGATGTATGAAAGACAATGAGATGTGAGCTATTAATTGAATAATTTTGAACTAGAATTGGAGATGATATTGATGAGGAATTAGAGCATAATTAAGATTTAATTGAGGCATGAATAAGGTGTAAGACGTGAGTTAATTATAGTAGTGTCACTGAACAGACATCGGTATTTTGGCCATGATTTGATCTATAGATATCCAAATAGGGTGATTTTAATTGTAGATTAAACTACATACATATGTCTACAATTTTCGTGAAGGAATATAATTTTAGTTCTGACTTTAAGAGTTTTGAAATTTAGCTTGAAGTTGAGTTTTGTATTCTGTCACTATTTGAGAACAGTCTGTAGCATTTTGGGTATAACTCTAGGAATAATAAACCAAATTATATGAACTTTAGTTCATTAGAAACTTAAGACATAGAGGAACATTTTTTCAGAAGAACATATTATCTAGAAGCCTCAATTTCTATGTCAGGTTATAAAAAACTGACCCAAAACCTGTCCTGAGAAAATATGGAAAAACTAATGAAGGAATTGGATGAGGACTTTTGGACAACTCATCCCACGATTGTGGAATTGGCATGACAGTAAAGAAAATGTTCTTTTGTGTGATTTTTGAACCAATTAATGATAAGGTACTTAACTATGATGCATTTGGACGTGATTAAAGTTTAAAATGAACATAATTTGATGTTGAAAAAGTTGGTTAAATATGTGATAAGTTTTGATTGATAATTGATATTATATTTTAAGGAAAAGAATGTTTGATAACAATGCATCTAAGTTTGGAATGAAGGAGTGTTAAAGGAATGAAGAAATTCATATGAATGCAAATGTATTCCAAAGGATATTAATAATGCATTAATAATGAATGAATGAGAATTGTGAATTATATGAAATATTTGTAATGAATGGAGCATGATCAAGTCTACTTAAGGTATTAACCTAAATGCAAACAAGACATATCCAAGTGACAACATGTGAATGATTATGAATTATGATTAAGGAAATATACCTGGGATAGTCATTAGGCATGCATTGAACATGACACATATATGCTTGTGCATAAGGGAATATGTATTTGATTGGTCAACTTTATAATGTGAATTCTGTGTGTATTGTATGATGTATAGATGCTCAAATCGAACGCCATCATTCAGACATTGTCGATCCATATAGGCAATAACATATACTGTAATGTACTGTAAGTAACCTAGATGTTCTCACTAGGATTGATTTACTCCTGTTTAACTTCTAATTATTGAACTGTTAATGATCTGCTTGTAATTGTGATATTACTGATTCCGAACAATTGATTGTCTGAGAAGTTCGATATGTGGAACTGTATTAGGAGTGCTTGTGATTTGAATGTGAATCAGGGAATTAAATGCTCAACTATTTGTTGAATTCTGGACTTAGATCTGATGAACTATGAAAATTGAATATGCTCATTGACTGAAAGTGACTGATGATATGTTATGTGAACTATTATACTCCATTACATGATGCATGTTCACATAAAGGAGTTGTGAACGAAGTAGCTAATGTGAAAAGAACTTTAAGCTCAATTATGCTCATCAGAGCCTCAAGTTCAATGTTTAATGAGCTCGGTATCTACAACGAATATAGGACAGTACTGAAATGTTAGAGGAAGATGACACACCTTGGACATGCTTTCATCCAGTCAGTATGAGGATACCTACATAAAGTAAATTTTGACATCATAAGCAGCTACTTGGAAAGAGGATTGATAGTGCTTATAAATGAGCTTGACCTTAATTGTTGTTGGCACTCCCACTCTTCTCGTAATGAACTTCCTAAAAGCTATATGTATAGTGGAGTTTAGTACAAATATGAGTGGACAACGTTTCTTACTTATTAGTGCACCATCATGATCGAAAGAGGAGGCTCCTATATAGGAGGACTAGATTGTAGGTATGGAGCATAAATCAACGTTGCCTTTACCTTTAAGTACCACATAGATGACCCTACCAACTAAAACATCATTCATAGAGTAGTGCATGCATTACCTAAGCATGGAGAGGATATCATAACACTTTAGGGTGGAGATTTTATCTCCCTTGGTTAGGCTTACTGAGTTGGTATATGATGAGGTAACTGTATAGGAGGAGCTAAAGTTCCTGCATGATAAGCACGAGTTAGATGCTGCTGAACATGCATCCAAGGTAGATGCAAAGCTTAAGGAGCTAACTGGGGAGGAAGAGATTACGGATATAGATATTTGACGCACTAAAGAACCAACCACGCCTTTGTGTCAAGAGTTCACCATTCGTATTGTGCATTATGAGATGGATGATCAGAACAATGCGTGTAGAATGTCCTAAAATCATCTAGCAGACACTTGGTGGACATGGGCCCTGTTGGCAAACAGCGGATTACATTAGCTGTTAGCTAATTCTATCAGCGGTTAGCTACTAGTTGATTTGACTAACAGATAACATCAGCTACTTATTAAAGATGTTTAGTAAAATTAGTTGTTTAGTATTAGATATTGATGTATAAAATGACTTATTTATAAAAAAAAGATGCATAAAATGACTTATGAGGGTATAATTTTAAAAAAAATTAAACGCATGAATATTATATTTCTTAATATTTTGTTAAATATTCTTATAAGAATTTAGATTTTAGATATTTAATTTTACAAAAATTAAGTTAATAAACTTTAATAAAAAACATAATAATAATAATAATAATAATAATAATAATAATAATAATAATAATAATAATAATAATAATCCAACATTAACTTATCTATTAATATGAATGATGCAGTGAGTTACATCATATTAGTATTTTTTATATAATATGTATGAATTTTATATTTAATAAATTAAAATATTTATAATTATAGTATAACACAGATACGATATATAGCAGTTATATACTAAAAATATTAATTTGATGTGACTCTTGATGTTTAAAAACTTAATATTATGGTATTTTTAAATGTCAACTAATATTATAAAATTAAATAAAGATTAAAAAGTTTAATTAACCCTTTTATTATATTCTTCCAAACTTCAGTACAATAAAAAAGCCAACTTTGAAAACACACAGAGCAAAAGTAGAGAGTAAAATGGAGGGCAATACTATTATTAGGCAAACAACTAACCCCAAAAGCTTCTCTTATGGAGCTTTTAGAAGTCAGCTTATTGGAGTTAAATAAACTAATTAATAAGTCATTCAAAAAACATATCAATAACTTTTTAAGATGCTCAAAAAGCTAACTTTTAGTCAAGAAGCTAAAAAACAGCTGATAAGCTGTTTGCTAAACACCTTCATGACCTCCTTCGATGATATATAGGACCCATAGGCAATAATGTCGTATACGCCACCACCAGTAGCTTAACGTCCTTTATTGGACTTACTTTATTTTATACTTTTATTTTCATTCTCTACTTTCTTTGATCATATGTATATTGTTTTTAGCATTTTTTTCTTTTAGATTTACATTTTGCCAATTGTCTCTACAATTTTAATATACATTTTAATGGAAAATTTAATACAACAGAATTTCGTCAAGACTTGGACATATGTTCATTCAGGTAAGTGCAAGTCTTCTACCATATCTCCTTTCCTTATTTTTATTATTTTTACTATTCTTACAGGATTGTCATATTGAGGACACTGTGCATCCTAAGTATAAAGGAGGGATTATATACCATGCTTAAGATTATCAATTTTATCATGAATTTCTCAATCAGAAGTTATTCTTAGAAATTTATTGTATCTTTAAAAGTATACTAAGACAAATAATTCATTATGAATTCTATTATTTTATTGAATTAAAATGTTTATATAACTAATTATCAGTGTTGGTAAATGATAGTTGTAGGTTGCATGATGTTTTAGTAGAGATTTTAGTATGTTTTTAGTTGTTAATTAATTGATTCATACATATTTAGGTTTAGAATTTTGTTAGTTCGTTAGATATTTGTGTTTTAAGTATTATATGTGTTAGAGCATGCTATTGAGCTTTAATTTTATGTATTTGAGGTGCCTTGATGTATTTGTTAGTATTTGAGAGTAGATGTTGAAAAACAAAGGAGATTCAAAGGAAGCCCGGAAGAAGACCCAGGGCCACGATCATGACGTAACCATTTTGGGGGAGCCATAATCATGTCCTGTTCTCCTCCGATCGTGACCGTGACAGCAGATGCAGACCAACTTCTAAAACTCAACTTTGAGGGATTATTTTAGACTTTTGGGGCTCGGGTAAAACCTAAGCTTTACCCTAAATAGAAAATACTATAAAAGTCAAAGAGAAAGAACCCTAAAGGAGTCTCCATTCTTGCCACTTTTGAAAGAAGCTAAGGCTATGTTTGGCTGGACGTAAAGTTTATAATGGAATGTAATGGAATAGAATGGTTTATAATGTAATGGAATGTAAATGGATGTAATATTAGAAAATTGTTATTTAGGAGGGATGGAAGGGTTCATAAGGTAATATGGTAAAATTTTGTTTGGATGAAGGGTTTATAATGTAATATATTGTAAAGTTGTTTATCATTTTACATTCCATCCTAAACCCTCCAAATTGGAGGTTTTTCATTTTTACTGTTTAGGATGGAATGAAATATAATATAAAACCCTCCTCTTCCATCCCATTCCATTATAAATCCTCCTCTCAAACGATGGAATAATATTACATTCCATTCCATTCCATTAATAAATCCCAACCAAACATATCCTAAGGAAGAAGAAGCTTGTAGAGAGAGAAGAAGGGGATCTACCTTAAGTGCTACCACTTCCAATCCTTTCAAATTATACTCTTTTCTTTCCATCTCTTATTTCTTCATATGATGTATGAGATAGGATTGATGATGATGAATCCTGAATTAAAGATCTTTTAAGTTTCTTCAGGGATTTGTTCTTAATTTAATGTTTAATTGTTTTGTGTTAAGTCATCTAAGTGTTGTGATTATTTGTTGTAATTGCATGCTTTGATCATAAATCGAGAGAGTGAATCGAATGCAAAATGATTGGGTTGGTTAATGAGAGTTAAACAACCTAATAAACCATGCAAATAATTAAATCGGTAATTATACGGAGAGAGATCTTGTGTAAGGACCTGGTTGTTTAATAGAATGTTTAAGATCTGATTAGGTTATAGGTTGATTATTTTTAGTAATACAACTTAATTAGGGTTTATTAATTAGGGCTTAGTGATTATAAATTGAGAGAGAGTAATCTACTCTTCGATAGTCTAGAACCGACACCACATTAACACAAAAGCAACTAAGTTAGCATTAATTATAGGATAAATCCCCTCTCCCATAATTTGTTAATCTTCCTTAGTTGAATTTCTATTGTCAATTAGTGGTGGGCAATTTTGATTTCTTATGTGTTAACTTTACAATTTAATTTTCAATCAATCTATATTCAAGAATTTACTTTTATATTTAGTTTTTATTTTAATTTTAATAATCCTTTTAGGCCTTAGATAACTTAGAACTAGATTAGTTCACCAACTCCTCGAGGGATCGACACTGTGTATACTACCTTCACTACCCATGCACTTATGGTATATTGAGGGTTAAGAATTCGTAAAACTTGCTGCTTAATTTGATCAACAAGTTTTTGGTGTCATTGTTGGGGAGTTAGTAAGATTAGTTTAATTCTTTTAGTCTAAGGAGTTTTCACCACTCTTATGTCCGTGCATCTGTATGAACACAAAAGTTAGTAGAATTTTGAGTTGAATAGCCGAAACTTTAGAACTTGACATCGCCCAGTTAGAGCGAGCAATCAGAAAAGCTAGACGTGAAGAAGAAGAAAATATCAAAGTAACCATGGCTGAGGAATTTCATCAAAAGTTTCAACAAGGAGGAAATCAAGGGAACCAACCACAAACCCTCATGGATTTCATAAGACCGGGGTTCAATGTGACCAATCAAAGTGTTGCTAGACCACTATTCGAGGCCCTTTGTTTGAAATAAAACTAGCTTTATTAAACATGCTATAAACTAATGTTCAATTTTACGGGCTGACTAATGAGGATCCTAACGCTTATATAGTCAATTTCTTAAAAATATGTGATGATGATATTATGGGATGTCGAAAGATTTTGTTAAAATGAGGCTCTTCCCTTTCACACTAAGGGATAGATCAAAGGCATGGTATCACTTATTAAGTTTCATAAATGTTACAACTTATGAACAATTAGTGCGAGTGTTCTTAAGTAAGTACTTCCCCCTCATGAAGACTATAAACATAATCAAGGAAATCACAAACTTTCAACAAAGTATGGGAGTCACTTTATGAGACTTAGGAAAGGCACAAAGATTTGCAAAGGAGGTGCCCTCACTACAACCTACCTAAGGAGTTCCTTTTGCAAAAGTTCTATAATAGAGTGAACCCACTTACCCGAGGCACCATTGATGCAACATCAAAAGGATCTTTGATAAGAAGGATAGTGGATGAAGCAAAAGAGTTGTTGGAGGAAATGGCTAGCAACAATTGTCTTTGGACAATAGATAGGAGTAAACAACATACAACCCTCCGTGAGCAAAAGAAAGCTTTAGCTGTTGACCCAATCACTAAAATGTAAGCTAAGATTGATAATTTGACCCTAAACATAAATAATATGAAAGCCTCTTCTTCAATTGTTGTGAAGCTATTCTGCAAAGATGCAAGCTGTGTGGACAAGATAACCACGACATCGTTGATTGCTCTTTAATGAAAGACCATGAATCGGAACAAGTTAAATATATGGAAGCATAATTTGATCAAGGAGGGGTAAACAACCCCTACTCATTCACATATAACCCTAGTTGAAAAAAATCACTCAAACTTCTCTTGGTCGAACAATGCAAGAGGTTAATTCCAACCTCAAGGACCACCTGTTTTTCAACAGGAGAAACCAAACTTAATGGACTCTGAGCTAGATAAAATTTTAGAAAATATTGGGGGTATGAGAGATGCTTATAAGAGGTTACAAGGAAAATTTGAGCAAGTAACAAAGAACTACGCCTGCTCCATATACAACTTAGAGGTCCAAATGAGTCAATTAGAAAATATGTTGTCGATACAAAATGTGGGAACCCTTCTTAGAAACACCGAGATGAATCCGAAGGAAAAGATAATGGTACTCATCCAGGCTACTAAAGAAAAGCCCAATCAAGTTGAAGATGATGGGGAAGAACCAATGAAAGTTCCCCGCAAGTTAAATATAACCTGACTGGAATCAAGAAATATCAACCTTTGACCTATTCATCCAATAAGGAAATCAAAGGAAGCTGAACCGAATAAAGTTCAGGATATAATAGAATAATTAAAAGTGTGATTCGCTCTAATAGAATCTATAAAAGGAAAGTTGGAGAATGAATTGCTAAGCACAAAGAATTCCAATGAAGTGATAACACTACCACAAAAGCAAGATGATCTGGAAGATTCATACATCCTATGCATTATTGGTAGTGTCATAATAGATAAGGCATTTGCGAATCTAGGAGCTGGCATAAGTATGATGCCTTATACATTGTATAAGAAGATGGAGTTAGGCGACATAACACCCACTTGGATGTGTGTTCAAACAACTGATAGATCAGTCTACCATCCAAAACGTTTTGGTTAGAGTAGATAAGTTCACCTTCTCCATATATTTTGTAATCTTAGACATAGAAGAAGATGTGGAGATACCTATTATCCTAGGGAGACTATTTTTAGCCACCGCTAGGTCTATCATAGATGTTGACAGGGGCGAATTGATTTTGAGAGTGGAGGATGACAAAGTGTCGTTTAAAGTGTCTAAGTTTAAAAGCAATTCTCTCAAATATGTTGATGTTATAAAGAGCGATAAATTTTATAAAGAATTTGGGAAAGGATATCCTTGTAAGAACTCATTAGACCAATCTTCAATCTGGCAAAATAATTGAAAGAAGAAAAAACTGAAAAAGAAAGGTGATAAGAAGCATAGTTTGGTTGAAATTTATAAAAGTTCTAATGGCCCTACCATCACATGACCTGTTTGAACCACCATTAGCCAATAAAGAACGTCGAGCTAGTGACGATAAACAAAGTATTGCATGGGAAACATCCTATGATTTTCAATTTTTAGTTGTTTATCTTTTGTATTATAGTAGGTTTCTAATTATGTTTGTGTGGGCTTTTGAATTAAGTGAACACCTAGAAGAGATCAAGCACGAGTAGGACTTGGGAATTCTTATTTTGCCTTTTTTCAATATTAATGAGAATGGTTTGGTAAGGAAAACAATGAGATGGTAATGCAGCGGGGCAGATGGGGAATGCTCAAATTTATTTGAGTTTTCTTCTAATTTTACCCCTCCTAACCCCTCCTAACCCCTCCTAATATATTTCTATAGTCACCCTCATTTTTTCTACACATTTTATTCTCTCACACTCTCTCTAAACTCAAAAAACCAATTCCTCTCACTTGTCCCCACCACCATCTTAAAGTCTTTATTTCTCTCTCTATTTCTCACACCTCTCATTCCAATGGGACCGAGTATTAAGCAAACGGTCAAGCGAACTCAATCAAAGGGTAAGTATTAGGCTGTGGACAAAAAAACAGGGTCGTGGATTACGGAGCACCTTTCTTGATCTTCTCGGATGAGGAAGGTAATTGATTTCACACCCTTAATTTACAAAAATTGTGCCTAGATACTTAGATTTTGAGACATTAGAAACAATTGGTTTGAGAAAAAGAGTTGAAACTTAGAAGGAAGGATTCACAGGTTTAACAATGTCATATACGAAGAACTTACCTTAAAATTCACCTCCCTCCAATATGAGCTCAGTAACCTTGATCTGTGGTTTTAAGTGTGGGGTTAGCCATATGAGTTGAACTATGAGAAACCGTGTGCAATCGATGGATTCCCTAAATCGAGCATAATAGACCAACACGATGACTTTTGTACTACACACTATTGGACTGAATTGACTAAGTTAGAGAATTTTGACACTAAAAATGCCTACAATAATGTAATTCATAGTCCTGAGCACTTATTGTTACACAAGTTTATATGTCAAATTGTGTTTGAAAAAATTGAAAGTAATAAGTTTTCAATGAAGGAGCTTATGTTGTGGTGCATGGACCATAGCTTCCAAGTTTACATGTCCACCGATAACTTTACGATATTATAGCTCCTGCAAAAAAGAGAAGCAATAATCTGGGCATGGGTATTTAGTTACAACTATTACGGAGCATTATGGTGTCAGTTGTGATCAACTAACAGTACATCTTCTTGAGTTTCTTAACACTTGTCATCTGACAAGAACTAAGATCTTGAAGTCTCACAATATAAAACTTTGAGACATCAGCGCAAAATCTCATGTTAAGATCAGGGTGGGACAGGCCAGTTCAAGGTCGATGCCACCATTAGACGAGGAGGAGTCAACCAATGAGGAATATGATGAGGAAGAGACTGTTGGATGGGAAAAGGTGCTCGCTATCACAAAGACTAACAAGGTGGTTTCAGAAAATGTCAATATGTTAAAGAAGATAGCTAAGGAATAAAGATGCCAACGTTGAGACATTCAAGGCATCTATAAGTACTTCATTGCTCAAGGCATGGAGATTCCACCTCCAACACCTTCACCATCACCACCTTAATTACCATGACGGGTTATTATGCTCTAACCTTTATCTTTTCAATTATGTCTTTATTTTGTTTTTATGTTTTCGTATTAATTTATTTTGATTCCCACTTTGTATTTTATTTATCCTTCTCACATTAAGGACAATATGTTATCTAAATATGGGAAGGGTTGCATTATGTGCATAATATTTTTATTTTGAGTGTGAATTTTGCATGTTATATGTTAGTTTTGTTTAGGTTTGCATATGTGACTTGTGTGAATGTGTCAATGGGTAGCACTTAATAGAATCGATTTAGCTTTGAACATAGTCTTTTAGGTTGCTAAGATTTATTAGCTTGTGAAATTAGTCTTTTAGGTTGCATTAGTTAAATATGCATGTCAATTAGGATATGATGTTAGTTCATTCACCTTAGGAATGTGACACGTTCATTTATAATTTTGGGTCAATCAAATAAGTATCATCATTAGTATCTTTTCATGAGAACGATTAGCTAAAGAAATGAGGTAGGTAAGAAAATATAAAATAAAATAATGTATGTTTTTATTTAATAAATAAGTATTTCATTGGCCTTTTTTGAAACAAATTATGTTATGAATAGAGCTAGTAGCCGGTTGAAAATATGATCTAACTAACTAACTGAGGACATTCATCACCAATGTTTGCCTTCACTTTAAAAGGCTATAATGAAATTCCAACCAAGCCACTTAATAAAAACATGGCCTAGTTGAGTAACCGGAGGCATTTATCACAAATGTTTACCTTTATGTCAAAAGGCAAGGCTCATGTCAATTAAAATCAACAAAAATTGATTGTTATTTAGTAAATCCTACCAATCTTTGTGAATAACTTGACTTTTCATGAAAAGCTACTTAAGTATAGTTACAATTTTAATTGCCCGAATAATTATCAATGTGTGTGTGCAAGTGATGGAAGTAAATGAATTTGACATTAAGGTCTAGATTGGTATGCATATTTAGTTTGAACTGTTTAGACACAAATTTCATAGGTTAATAAATTAGAATAACTTGAAGGATTATGTTTGTAGTTAAATTTATTTCGTAAAGTTTAACGCCATTGTACCAATATTGCATATGTTCGTGTTGTGGTTTAGTGTATTTGTATCTTAATTGTTTTGTTTCTACTTAAGGACAAGAAAAAGTTCAAGTGTAGGAATGTGATGGTTGTAGGTTGAATGATGTTTTAATAGGCATTTTAGTATGTTTTTAGTTGTTAATTAATTGATTCGTGCATATTTAGGTTTAGAATTATGTTAGTTAGTTAGCTTTTTGTGTTTTGAGTGTTATGTGGGTTAGAGTATACTATTGAGCTTTAATTTTATGTATTTGAGGGGCTTTGATGTATTTGTTAGCAGATATTGAAGAACAGAGGAGATTCGAAGGAAGCCCGGAAGAAGACCCAGGGCCACAATCTTGATAAACCCATTTTAAGGGAGCCATGATCGTGTCCTATTCTACCATGATTGTGATAGAGAGCATTTTAATAGGCCATGATCGTGTCTTGTGCGACAATAGAAGTGAACCGGCTTCTAAAACCTAACTTGCAGGGTTATTTCAGACTTTTGGGGCTCGAGTAAAGCCTAAGTTTTTCCCTAAATATAAAATACTATAAAAGGCAAAGAGAAAGAACCTTAGAGGGGTCTCCATTCTTACCACTTTTGAAAGAAGCTAAGGAAGAAGAAGCATGCAGGGAAAGAAGAAGGGGATTTACCTTAGGTGCTTCCATCCAATCCTTTCAAGTTGTACTCTTTTCTTTCCGTCTCTTATTTCTTCACATGATGTATAAGATAGGATTAATGATGAAGAATCTTGAATTAAGGATTTTCTAACTTTTCTTTAGGGATTTGTACTTGATTTAATGTTAATCTAGTTGTTTTTGTGTTAATTCATCTTAGTGTTGTGATTGTTTGTTGTAATTGCATGCTTCGGTAATAAATCGAGAGAGTGACTTGAATACAAAATGGTTGGGTTGGTTAATGAGAGTTAAACGATCTAATAGACCATGCAAATAATCAAATCAGTAATTATACGAAGAGAGATCTCATGTGAGGACCTTGTTGTTTAATAAAATGTTTAAGATCTGATTAGGATGTGGGATGATTATTAATCAAGGGATTATATGTTTAGTAATGCGACTTAATTATGATTTACTAATTAGGGCTTAATGATTATAACTTGAGAGAGAATAATCTACCCTTCAATAGTCTAGAACGAACACTACATTAACACAAAAACGACTACGTTAGCATTAATGATAGGATAAATCCCCTCTCCCATAATTTGTTAATCTTCCTTAGTTGAATTTCAATTGTCAATTGGTGGTGAGCAATTTTGATTTCTTATGTGTTAACTTTACAATTTAAATTTCACTCAATCCATATTTCATGAATTTACTTTTTTGTTTAGTTTTTATTTTCATTTAAATAATCCTTTTAGGCATTAGATAACTTAGAACTACATTAACACTAACTCCTCGAGGAATTGACACCTCATATACTACATTCACGACTTGTGCACTTGCGGCATATTGAGAGTTAAGAAATTGTAAAACTTGTCGCTTAATTCTATCAACAATAAATAACTGAATTTAATTTCTGTTATGAATTTTGAGAATAGATATTTTATAAGCATCATGAAATTCCTTGTGCAAAATGCATATGAATTAAGTAATTATGAATTCTTTTGAGCATTTCATTTCCTAAAAAAAGATAAAAATTATAAATAAATGAGCATAAATAATTTCATATTGTTGGTTTCAAACCAATAAAAAGGTAGAGGTTAAAGGGTGGTGCTGGTAGCCATTTAAGATATTAAGTTGATTAAGTAAGTTGGAGTATTCATAACGAAATATTATTCTCACGTTTAAAGGCTAAATGACTTTTCAAACAAGCTCCTAATGCTCTCAATTTTTTTTAATTTTATGACTTGTTAATAAGGGATTTGAACCATGGTTTTGAAATTCGTTCCATATCGACGTACCGGCCCAAAATCGGTACGAAATTTTAAATTTTAGTACCAATTTTAAATACTGGTCGGTATTGGGCAATTTGGACTGTATCGACCAAATATCGGCCAGTATCAAAAATTTTAAAATTTTGGGGGACTTTTTTGCAAAATTTTTAAAAATTTTCAAAATCTCCCTTCCTCCCTCCTACCTACCTCTCATTCCCCCCTTTTTTTTCAAAGTTTTTAAAATAATAATAAATATTTTATTACTAATAATAATTATAAATTAAATAAAACTTAAAAATAAA